>SNQN01002920.1:18377-29132 GCA_008642245.1 Bassia scoparia
AGTCCTAAAACAAACCAATGCAAAGCTAGGGTCCACCTTTATGTGAAGATTTTTAGATGCATAGCCAGGGGGCAAACACCAAAGCAAAGCAAATCATGTCGTCACTAGCATCTTGCAAGTCAGCAAAACCAAATTTCGCCCAAGCTATAGTCCAGCATCTCACATCAACAGGTCAAGGTATCTACGCAGGCATTAGGCTCGAAGTCTAGCAAACAAAGACTGGCTTCCTAAGCCAAGCACGATGTTCTGAGGGCTGACTTCTAAACGGAATAATCATTTAGTGGACATTAATACAAGTGCAGGAATGCCCTATTCCTCCTCAAAGTTCAAAGTACCAGCATCACAAAACGTCCTACCAGCAAAATCACGAACTAAAATCAAATTTCAAAGGGACAATCACTATAGTCCAATGTAGAGCAAAGGAAAAGGTCAAAGAAAAAACCAAAATCAAAGAATCCCTAGTTGAGGTACAATAGATCCCCAACAGCTCAACGACACCATCCCTAGTAATAACTACAACAAAAGATATCATTACACAATGTTAAGTGGGAAATCTTTCTTGATGGCATAGCYGAAGAAGAGATAAGCAGGCACAAGCAAATCAAGTAGGCACCAGCAAAAATATCGTTAGCCACGATCGTTGTTATACGCAATGTTAATCCCAAAGTTTTCTTGGAAGGTGACACTGGAAAGGAATTAAGAAGACATAAGCAGATCAAGCAGGCACCATAAACAAGTTAAGCAGGCAAAGGATATAAGTAGCATTCTCCTTGATAAAAGCATTGAAGAGGGGGGAATCTTGGATGGGGGCACCGAAAGAGATTGGTTATTGAAGAGTATTCCTAGACGACTAGCCGAGAAGGGATAAAGCTCGAACCGAATTCTCAAGCGAGGATGAAGGTGTATGAAAGGGTGGTGCTCTCTCACAATAAAGAGTTTGTGCTATCTCACAATAAAGATTTTGCGCTCTCTCACAACGAAGAGGTTGTGCTCTCTCACAATGAAGACTTTGTTCATTGTCACCATAGTGCTAAAGAGTTTCTGCTCTATCACATAAAGAGGTTGTTCTCTCTCACAAAAAGAGGTTGTGCTCTCTCACAACAAAGAGTTTGTGCTCTCCCAAGATGGTACCAAAGAGGTTGATCTCTCTCACAACAACTAAGACGGAATGAAAGCTAAAGAGTTTGTGCTMTCTCACAGTGAAAAKTTCGTGCTCTCTCACGATGGTACCAAAGAGGTTGTCCTGTCTCACAACATCAAAGAAARAATTAAAACAAAAGAGGTTATGCTCTCTCACAATAGCTAAGAAGGAATTAGAGCTAAAGAGGTTGTGCTCTCTCACAACAGCTAAGACAGAATTAAAGCTAAAGAGGTTGTGCTCACTTACAATAAGATGGAATTAAAGCTAAAGAGGTTGTGCTCTCTCACAATGGCTAGGAAGGAACAAGGCTAAAGATTTTKTGCTCTCTCGCATAAAGAGGTTGTGCTCTCTCACAACGACGAAGACGAAGCTAGGCTCACAAAAGACGATGAAAAGAGGTTGTTCTCTCTCAGAATGGTGACAAAAGAGTGTTTGTGCTCTCTCACGATGGAAGAGGCAAAGCTGAAAGATAAATGCATGCATGGACACAAATTCCCCATGAATTCCTAAACGGTGGCAACAAATAGGATAGAGGCAGACAACAGTAAAAGCATGAGCAAAAAAATCCCTAGTGAACACTAATGGAGATGAAAGCAAGCAAATCAACAAAGAAAGCAACATCAAAACAAGGACTAATAGATAAAAAGCAAGCAAGCAAGCAACAGCAACAGCAACAGCAGGTGCAGGTAAAACTAAAACATTTGTTTTGTAGGTACCGAGTACTTTGGCCTTCGTTTTATGAGATATTCTTCTCTACAAACTCAGCCAAAGTGAGGGCTTCTATAGTTACCTACATTTGTCCCTAACCCAAGGCGGCTGATGATAAAACACCCCTTGGCAACACACAAGTTGAATTAAGAGAGCTAGGGCTTAAAAGACCCTAAAAAGGCAAGTTTTCACCACACTGGCACATTTCCCAACACAAGCACCTTTTATTATGAGTTTTAATTTTCAAATAATTTTAACTTWTTTTTTAACATTTTTCTAGAATTTTTCWGAATTTGTTTGGATTTTATCTAAAGCATTTTTGGCATTTTTTGAAATTTCAACAATTTAATTAATTTTGCGATAATTAATTAAATTATTAAAACATTTCCAAAGTTCATGAAAATTTAACACAATGCACTATTTTTAAGAAGGAATTTTACGCATATTTTTTGCAAAATGTTTGGAATTGTAGAAAAATAGTTATGAATTTTCAAAACAAAAACTCACACCCGAGCGAAACGCCCTATTCTGGAAGCTTTCGAAACCTTCTAGAAGGTGGGGCCCACTTGGATTGCTCCCCAAGATAGTCTAGGTTCATCCATTAGCTTCTTGGACACGAATGGCAACAAATAACATTTTTCCTGATTTTATTCTGCTACTTATAAGCTAAAAAAGGCAAGAAAATCATGCGAAGAAAGGAAGGAACTACGCCAGTATCCCTTGCTCTCCAAGCTTAGCATTAGCCTATAAATACAACACGCGAACCAAAAGACTCCAATACTGCAAACACTACAATATGCTCGACTTATGCTTGATTTCCCATCTATCTCTCTCTAACCAATCTCTCACATAAATCAACACAATTGGTTTTGCAATTCATAAAACAATTCCAACACATTTCAAAATAACAAATTCACATTCATTCATATCAATACATTTGGGTTCTTGGTTACTTTGAGTTGAATTTGGGATTTTTTTTTCAGTGTTCGTACTGAGATTGGCGAGGGTCCTGAGCGTCATTACTCAATCGAAAGCACCAATGTGCACAGGTAGATCAGGCCAATGTCTCGAATTCTCCAACCCCTTATTGCACTGTTGTTCGAACATTTTGACTTTTCTTTGCAAATTTGCATTTTAACTATTGATTTAACAACTATTCGACATGAATTAAATTCAACATTAGGTCAACTTTTAAATTTCTTATGAATGCTTGCATGCTTGTAATCACACTATTATTATGTTTAAATTAAGAACGCGGCAATTACATGTTCCACCTAATAGACTAAATTCTTGGAACAAATGGCGTTTAGGCACTTAGAATACAGATCTAAACAACACATTCGCAAAACAAGTTAGCTCCTATATGCATATATCTTCTGTTAAACACCCACAGTTAGTAATTTGCATGCTTAGGATTAAAAGAAAATATGTTTGTTGATTGTTTTTATTGACAATGGACCTCGCAATATATCGAGTAGAAGCCTAAATGCCGGGGGAGTGTTGTGCACTACTTCACCCTAACCCTTGTCCCCTAATCTAGACCTTCGGTGCACTACTAGACATGGAGTCCTTCGCCTTACTTTATGCAATTATAGGCAACGCTTAAACCGGGTTTCACAACTTCCCGAAAGAAGTGCGATGGAGACTTCCTCTAAAGGTGTTGAAATGGTCTTTGTTAAGAAAAGGGAAAGAAGAGAAAGGTTTGGGAAAAAAGGAGTCTTTTTTGGGGAAATTACCATATAGGTAAGATATACAAGTGAGACATTGTCTTGATGTCATACATATCGAGAAAAATGTCTGCATTCCATTCTTGCGACTCTTATGAACATTCCAAACAAGACAAAAAACGTAAAGGCTGTGCGTGAGTACTTTGAAAACAAGGGACTTCGCCCGGAATTTCGGGTTCAAGAAAGGCCAAATWAGAAAAGAAAGAACCATGAACAAGGATGTGAGATAGAGCAATGAGTAAAACAAAACATCACATTAAAAATAGGAGAAAGAAGAATGTGGACAATGGAGATGGTGATAAAGGAAGGAAGGAGAAAGATGCTAAGAAGAATTACATGCCTCCAGCTTGTTACACATTATCTATATCAAAAAAGAGGATTTTTTGTGAGTCATTGTATGGAATTAAGGTTCCATCGGGCTACTCATCTAACCTAAAAAKATTTGTGTCCTTGAATGGCTAATTGAATTTAGCACGCRTGAAATCTCACGATTTCCATGTCATGATGTAAGTATTCATACCAATTGCAATTCGTGGGATATTGACGAAACATGTTAGGTTTGCTATTACAGAATTGTGTTCATTTTTTAACACGATATTTAACAAAGGAATGGACCCCACTAGACTAGTTGTGCTTCTAAGGGATGTGATTGAAACCTTGTGTAAATTTGAGATGTATTTTCCCCCGACTTTCTCTAACATAATTGTTCTTTTTATTATCCATCTTGTTCGTGAAACTCAGCTCTCTGGCCCCTTTTTTTGAGGTGGTGTTATCCTTTAGAAACTCACATGGCTTCAATGAAAGATAAAGTAAGGAATCTAGCCGCACCAGAGGGTAGTGTCATTCAAGGCACTATACACGAGGAGGTCGGAAATTTTGTAACTGAGTATTTGGCTAGTGCCGAACATATTGGCCTTCCAAGATTCGAAAATGAGGGAAGACTTGCGGGATAAGGGACCATAGGWGCAAGAAGTGTCATGCCAACTAGAGATGGACTTCAWCAACCACATTTGTATTAGCTCCATCATGTTACAGATGTCCATACATATTTGTTAAGCATATGGAGAAATTGTGAGTTCAAAATCCTATTAAAATGGAATGAGCATTGGCGTTGTTGCATAACAAAATGTCTATTACTTGGTTTCATGATCGAGTGATAAATCTACAAGAAGAAGGTGTTTCTGAAATTGTCAAGTTGTTAGCATATGGCCCTCGTGATTTTGTTAATATGTATGATGGCTATGRCGTAAATGGGTACACTTTTTCAACAACGGGTCGAGATCAAAAGTCGACTTCTGTACAGAATAGTGGTGTTTCGATTTTAGCCTCATATACATTTTATGCTAGCGCAAAGGACAAATCCTTGATGAATGTCAAGTTGTTCTATTACAGGAGAATTCAGGAAATATGGGAGCTTGACTACTCTATCTTCAAGATTGGCCTTTTTGGTTGCAAATGGGTTAGTGATAATCGACGTTGTGTAAGACAACCCTTGTGGTTTCACGCTAGTAGACTTAAATCGTTTGCGTGAAAGTGGTGAGCCATTTATACTTGCATCACAGGCTAAGCAAGTGTTTTACATCATCCACCCTACTGATAAAAAATGGTCCATTGTGGTTAGCGATGTTGATGATAAGTATGAATATGACGCCTTTGAGGATAGTCCACCTTCTACGAATCCTAAAATGGCTATGACGGGGGAAATAGATGACGAAACAATTTTCATGCGTAATGATCACACCAAAGGAGTAATTGTTGACTCTTAGAAACGATATAATTTAAGGTGTGCTAAGGTATTTTTTGGATATAGCTATGCTTATAATATGCTTTTTATTTGTCTTTTTAGTAGGGAATTCTAGGGCTCGATTAATTATAGTTTATTTAATATTTTTTAGCTCACTTTAAACTTCACCTAACAAGGTTTAGTCTTTCTTTATTGTTGGTTTGATTTTATGAACTGATTTTTTTTTTTTTTGTTGTATGTCATTATATTCTTGTCATATTGTAAGTCATCAGTAACAATTTTTAATTTAGCAGGAAAAATGACAAAGGAAAAAGCCCAAAAATCAACGGCTAGTGGTAGTCAAAATGCTGAGAGTGATGAACTGAGTACTCCTGAATATGAGAGGTTGAGAACCCAAAGGATCAAGGATAATAGGGCAAGGATGGAAGCATTAGGCGTTGACAAAAAAACACAACTTGTCTTGGGTCAAGTCCAAACAAAAAAGGTAACAGTGATTTTTTASCAATGTTTCTTTTCTCATTAAGTTTGATGATGTTGTAGATTAGTTGTGTGGTCAATATTWGTGTTATATTGTTGTAAAGAAATGAAGACAAGGTTCTTCATTTTGTAAACTCAATTTGGCTAATTTGTTGTCATTTTTGTTGTATATTCAGGTTACTATTAGAGTCTGTAACAGAGAGGCAAATGAAGATGAGGTACGCTACAATACTTAGGAAGGGTGTCATGAGGATGATACAGAGGGAAGTGATAGGAATGATATAGAGGGGAGTACTAGTGATGAGGACTAAGATAAGGACAAGGAACCTGATAAAGGTRACTTAGAAGATCACGAATGCTAGTGGAAAAATTGTCATAGGTAACCATCATTTTTGGGCTTTAGGTAACCAACATCGATGGTTACCTCTGTGGCAGTTACCTAAAGTCATTTTATTTGTAACCAACAAAATGATGGTTACAAATAAAGTGTTATTGGTAACCACTTTTTTCAATGTTGGTTACAACTAGACCCTTATTTGACATTGACTTTTGATTTTGTTGGTTACATAAAGGGCATTATATGTAACTAACACCAATGATGGTTATTTATAATTTTTCATTTTCTTTCTTGTGGCTAAATTAAAAATTATTTGTAACTCACATATAGTTGTGTCGTATTACATTATGTGCAAAAAAAATACACATAAGTAGCTCAAATAATATCTTATTTATAATATTAAAAAATATAGAAGGTATAGAAAAATAAACATTAATAATATTCTCATTAACTTAACATATATTACAAAATTAAATTCAATTCATCTATCAACAATTGTATAGAACTTAAACAATTTGATGGGGAAGCCAAAGCAGTAGCCAACCATGTGACATAGATTAACTTTGCCTAGCACGCAAGCAACTACGGTGACAGCAGAGACTAGCATAGCAGATCATGATGGGGCAGCAACCAAACCACAACAACGGCAACAACAACACACTTTGGCAATAGTGGCAAATAGGACAAATCACCTAATAGAGAGAAACAGTGAAAAACATCAAAAGCACAAAAAGGAAGAACCAACAAACGACGTAGCCTTCCAACGACCCAATATGAGAGGCATCCAAAGTAGATTCAATGGGAGTTGCTGGTAAGGTATACATGTACAAATGCATGCACATCTATTAGATTAGAGATAGATACAACAATTCAGTTCATTCATAAGCAATCCAACATTAGGTTAGATATTACACAAAACTGACACTATAAAAAAATAATCTGTCAATGCCAATATACATTCCTTTTTAAAAAATAATCATCATGTTGCATTAAAGTTACAAATGAACAATGACTACATAAGACACAAAATATCACAAACCTGGTTCTGTACTCTTTAGTGTATTCTCGACCCTCTTGAAAATTACTTCCTGCTTTCATCTCTTTTCTTTAAACTAATTAACAGCAAATAATATGAAGACAGTAGAGTATGTAAGCCATGGTGTTTCATCAGTAGCAAACCAGAAAAATGCACATTATACTTAGCATGTCCCTTTAAGTACCCCCCCCCCCATTTTTATCCAAAATTTTAAATTAAGGAAAAAAAAAAGCCCTCACTATTGACATGTATAGGTAACACATGCTATTTCTCTTCAACAGACGGTTTATAACAAATTAAAACATTAAGAAATGCAGTGCCCAGCATTAGCTAAAGATCAAAAGGCACGTACACACATACAGACCCATTTTAAACCAATTCCAAAATTCATGAGCTTCTTAATCCCCATTTTACACTAATAATCATAAACTTAAAACTTAAAGATACCCATCGAAATGAAAATTTACATTTTTAACACACCTCAAAAAAGAAAAAGAAAAAAAACAAAACTATAGGAGGAAAACAGGTTGAATGATGACTTATCCAGGAATGAGCTTGCTGTAGTTTCAAGGAAATATTCACAACTTATGTTGTTAAACCTGTATTGACAGAGTAATGATGATGTTAGCATTTCAATTAGTCACGATTTTTTACTAACAAATCTGTATTAAWGTAATCTATTAGCAATATCTGCTGATGGTTGCCAAGCATGACCTTGTTAAGGCCTGCAAAAGCAATTAACAATGAAAATCACAAAAATGTGAACAATCACAAATCTGAAAATTATTTATATATGCTCAATATTTCAGTTAATCACAAAAACTGGAAGTAGAATACTGATGGTTGAATAATTTCAACACACCAACCGTTATCATCAGGCTGCTTTAAATATAAATGGTTGAATATGGACACATAATAAGAAAATTTCGAAGCATTTTATTCAAGTCATAATCTTATTTGTTTGGCAGAAAGATGCAACATCTAATATTATTATGGGAATAAAACAAGGAAGGAATTAAAACACACATCAATAATCTGTTTGATATAGGAATTAATGTCTTAATTATACTCAAATGAATCAATTCTATCTTACAAATGACAAATTGAAGTAAAAGTTGATGCCAACAAAGTTTCAATTTTTCATGAGATTAATATCTCTGTTATTGCTATCAATACTACTACTATTACCACCACTAACTTCAACTTTCTTGCATCATGACTCTATTACAGTAATTGACAAGCTTTTTAGTTATATGATGTAAAGGTGTTGTTTCATGATATTCTAAGCAATAATATKCAAGTATAAATCACAAAGCTTACACAAAGAATTACTCAGCCACTAAATTCGATACCAACCCTAAATCACAACACCTAAAAGGCTGCTGCTAAGACACCTACATAAAACATAAATCCGAACAAGAAAAAAAACATTCGAACAATTACCAGGTCGTGTACAATAAACCTTCACAAAATTCAAACAAAACAAGCCCCAAATAAGGAATAAAAAACCCTAGAATTCGAACAAAAATTGAACAAAAACAYAATCGAGTGAGATACWGAGTAGCGAAATTCGAATTGATTGTTTGAGTACAGTCAAGCAAACCAAAGATGGATTGAAATCCTTTAAAGTGACATGAATCCGAGAGAAATTAAACAAAGGATTAATACTAATTTATAAATTTGAGATTAAATCATTAATAGTTTTTAGATTAGTGATTACCCGATGAAGTTCTAGGCGTGTAGGATGGCGTTGCGGCGGTGTGTGGTGGCTTTGTAGGCAGCAGCCAGCAAGTATATACTACAGCGGTGGTGTTTGATATAATGAGTGGGACGAGGTAGGTGGTAGAGAATTTGAGAGAGTGTGAGTTGGGTGGCGATGCAGTTGTGTCGCGAGGACTGGGTGGTGGTGTAGTAGATCGACGACAAGTGTTAGATCTGGAGAATGAGATAGTACGTGGATGAGAAGATGCGTGACAATTGAAAAGTGAAAACTCATTTAGTATGAAAGACAAATGCAAGTTGTAATTTTTATATTTGTATTTTTATTAACAAAAATAAAATTGAAATACTTTGACAAATTCATTGTTAATAGGAACCACCAACATATCATTAGTTACAAATAAGCAACGTAGTCTACTTAAAACTCATTATAAGTAACCAACTTTATGTTTGATAGTTACTTATAGCTTTATTAGTAACTATCAAAAATGTGTGCGTTACCAAAAATAGCTATAGGTAACCTACTTTCTTAAATATTGGTTACAAAAAAGTAATTCGTAACCAACAATTAGTATGATGTTTACAAATAAGGGGTTACTTATGGTCAATTTTCTACTAGTGAAACATACTCGAGAGAMGCCTCCTGTGAAACAAACTACAAAGAAGCAATTTGTGAAACAAACTACAAGGAAGCGGAAGCAAGTGGTGACAACAACTCAAGAGAATGAAGTTGTAATACATACCCAAAAGAAGCAAGTTGTGACACAAACATCAAAACAAGCAAGAAAATCGCGAGGACCGAACAAAGGAATCAACATGATCGGACCTATGCACCTTGAGTACAATAAAAAAAGGTCAACCATGTGGCAAGTTTAAGAAACACTATACGAAACATGTTGATCATTGTGTTCGAAAACTTAGTATTTTCATGATTGGAAGGATGTGCCAAAGGGTTTATTGAATACTTTATGGGAAGATACAGTGGTAAGTAATGAAAAACTCTACAAAGCATTTTATTAAATCATTGTTTATTTTAGTATTTTCTTACTCAGTTAACAAACTTTATCTTTCTTTTCAGAATTTATTCCATATTGACCCTATTGATGAAGCAAAAAAAAAAAAAAGTATTTCACTCCAGTCTTAGAAGAAGGTTTTGAAATCATAAAACCAAGCTAGTGAGGGGATACATCACTTTAACAAGAGATATAACAAAACCTAAGAAGCCAAGGGCAAAGGATGAACGTAGGAAAGTATCGGATAGGATGCCTTATCAAGTCTATACTAACATTAGCAATGAAGATTGGGTTGCTTTTGTTACTAAGACAAATTCTCTAACACAAGTTGTAAGTATTTACAAATTAAAATTAAATATCATTGGTTAACAAATTGATTTTTGTTCATTTTTTTCTTCTGAAATGTTGAAAATGAAACCACATCCTGGTACATTGYGTTGTTCACGAAGTTATGTATTATTATGAATAATTGATGTCGATTCCTTTTATACATTGATCTTATATGTAGGAAGAGCGTCAAAAGAATTGCAAAAATGCCAAACAAAGGAAAATGTGGCACCACATAGGCCCTTKAGATTTTGATGACTGRAGATCGACCTAGATAGAAGATGGAATCCACCCAAATGTAAGCTCAACGACATCGGTCGGTTCTTCTTCTCTTGCTACTACTATAAATAGTGACTGAACACCAGATTATGCATGTTCACACTATGCCAAGGATGCAAATGGGAAGTGGTTCATCCCTAATCCAAATGCAAAGATAGTTATTGAATAATCACTGGTTAGTTTATAATGATTATAAGAAGTTTTGTATTAAAACACACACACACACACACACACACACACACACACA
>SNQN01002920.1:41514-67169 GCA_008642245.1 Bassia scoparia
TGTTTCTTTCACAAAGAAATGAATTTCTGTAATAAATATGATAACACGGGTTGTACCAGGCACTACAAGAATTACATACTTTGATGGATGATCATGACTTTCCTTGAAAGCTTTGGATTTAAATTACTTTAGAGGGAGAGATCCATATTCTAAATTTTATTAAAGCACAACATGTAATTTATACTGTCTCTTAACTAACTCTCAAGATACTCTTTTGTTATAGCAGTATGACTTCATTACCAATTCATGACATGCTATGCAAATTGATGTATTCATTCTATCTTTTAATATATAAATTCCACGCTTTTTTTGTGTTAGTCTAGAGATTAACTAATTGAACTTCTTTCGTTTGTTTCAAAAATGGGGTGTGGTCGTGTTAAAGACAGGAGAAAGAGGAGGATAGATATTTGTCGAATATTAGTGTATGACGTAGTTGTTAATGACGAGTCGAAGTTGCTGATGTAAGCAGGAGGGATTTGAAGAAGAGACTTGTTATTATGTGAAGTAGAAAACTCCCTTGTCGGATTGTAAACGAGATGTAGGAAATAATTGTTTGCGACAGATAAAAAAACCTAAATGTGCAAGAATATAGAAGCAAGAATAGGGTGATAATCGCGAGCCATATAAAAGGTCAGGCTTTCCAAGTTTCAAGTCGAGGTGGTCGAAACGTAGGAAAAGAAGGCAACCGTTGGAGTGAATATGTAGGGTTAAAAGGGTAGTGTTGCGCAGAATTAATATGGAGATTAATGAGCAACGGTTCATGTGGATGTAGAGAGAATGTAAAAAGAAGCGGATTGTGCTGATAAGTAGAGAGCATCAAAGATTAGCAAAATTGATACTTACAACCTGGATGAGGATGAGCCAATGATAGGTGAGGTGATCATTAAGTGCGAGTGATGACACAGGGCAAACGGGTGTAGAAGAACCCGAGTATGGCAGGCCACTGTAGTTTGGCAAATTAGCCTTCTCAATGCCGTTGGCTCATAGATATCGCTTATGGCAACGGTTCTCATATGCTAGCAGTAGGACCAACGCTTGTTTTGGGAGAAAAAACTAAAGGATAGAGTGAACTACAATTCTGAGTTGGTAAGTTAAGCATTGCTGTAGCATGGCAACGGTTTTTGTATAAACCGCTGCCATAATGGCTGATTAGTTCTTGCACGAAAATTCGCTTCAGGTTTGCACTTTGCAGTAGAGTTGCAGGACTCAGGGTGCTATTGATGGACCCTCTCCTGTCATGGACGATAGTGGATCTGCGCTTTGTAAACCGCATCTTAGTGACAATTGTTCTTAAGGCCTAATACAAAGTTCATGGCGTCTAATGGCAACCGGTCATGGGTTTTTTGCGTCAATGTAAAGCTATAGTGGAGCATGTTTGGAGAAACAGGGCGTTAACAATCTGAATTGCTCAAGTCAACGTAGTCAATATAGAGGGTGAATTAAGCAATGTGTGTAATATATATCTGCGTTGATGTTCGTTTATTGCATATTTTAAGACTTCAGTGGTACTTTAAATGTTACATTATTGCAAGGAAGATTAGGACATTATTAGAGGTTCCGATACACAGTATGTCTGACATCCTTTAGAGTTGGAGAAACCTTGAAACTGTTAATTTGTGTTGTCTTCATTCTTCCCCTTCCCCACGAAATATATTTATTGATAATACTAATCCGACTAACATTACTTTATGTGTCCTCTATATTATGAGTAAGTTAATTTCTAAACTAACACAAGGGTACTCCGTTGTTAATCTTTATACATGTTTTGGGTTGATTTACCTTTTGCCAGAGAATATTCTAGCATGTCATGCCTTACTTGATGTAATGAACCTGGATCTAAATTTATATTATTGTTTTCTTTCTCTGTCTTTGAGACATCTTATTTCGGTTGTTTATTTTCTAGTAGCTTTATATATGTTGTGTGACATTTACATTATATATGATTATGCTTTATTTTGCTTTTTTTGATTTCTTTATTGTCGTGTAGGAAACGACATCACATTGAAGTATAATTGGTTATTTATGTACGTGTTTGTGTCACTTGAACTGTGATATATGTATAATAGAAAATAATGACACGAGCGTAGCAACCTTTGATACTTCTCGCCCATTTATGGTCCACATAATAACTAAACAAAAAAAAAAAATTTACAATTTTTCTATGATAATGACTACTCTATGCAAGTATGTCTTTTGTTTGCGAACGCTAATGTCACGATACTTGATTGTATTATACATGACCTATTATGTTTGATGCTGATGAGAAAATGTGTGCACAAAAGGAAGGGGTCAACGAGTGGATTGCTATAAATACCTTCTGGTAGATTGGATAGATTTTGCAATTCCTGTCACACATGGTTCTATAGACTCTAATATTGTCAAAATCTCGCTATAGTTCCTTGTAATTATTATATTGTGTTCATAGCCTCTATTTGTTTATTTGTATAACGCATTTTGATGTAAGTTATCATGGTCTTTAGCTCAATTTCACAATTATTCCTTCCGTTTCATGTTCAATAAGTTATTGTTATCATGACACTCTCTCACTCACTTGAGGTGTATGTTGTTTTATGAGTAGTGTGATTTATCTAGAGAGGTTCTATAGACGTCTCCAGATTCCTGCCTGTACAAACAGAGAGTTTTGGACGCTGACGAGATGAAGTTTTTTCACGTGAGTCGAGAAAGCGATTAAAAAAAGCAATATAGATATTACTTGAAATAACAAGAAGAAAGAGGGTATATGTATCAACACATTATTATCTCTTGTACCGTTTTCCTTTAGCTTATGTATTCAACATATATCTTGTAACTACAGATTATTTGTTTTCTGTATGACTCATAATGAGCTTGTCAACCTATTCGGTTTTTGATCTGAGACTTTGGTCTTTCTCTTATTGAGGCTTTGTTTTCGTGTTCATTTTGGGCAAATATACTCTCTTAAAATGAGGTGTGCGTGATACTCCTCTTTCAAGTTGCACATTCATCCCTAACAACGTTTTGATGAAATGACACTACCAAACTAAGAAGCACACTCTCTCACTTTCTATGTTTACCATACCTATTAACTAGAAGATTGTCAGATTTAATGCACCACCATGTGGTTATAAGGTTCCATGAATTTAGAAGTTTAATGGGCAAAGGACATCCTTGGAGAAGGAAGAAGGTGGTCCTAGCCCTAGCCACTTGTGTGTAGGAAATATTCCTTCTCTAGTTCTGTGAAGCACTACATTTCAAATTGCTTGTGTATTTAGTCTGAAAGAATTATGTATAGACCAAAGAGAAAAGAGGTATCAGGGATTTCTGTCCTCGCTTCTTCTTTCTGAATGTGGCATCAATATGACCTTTCGCAAACATTTGGGTTTACGAAGTAGAAATGTATGAAGGAGGGTTCAACTGAGATATTTAGTGTCTGATGTAATACCTATTGGGAGGGTTCTGTAGGAAATTAATAATGAGATTATATCAAAGCAACAGCATATTATTTGAAAAAAGAATATGTTAGCGTCATAGATGTAGTAGGTTCGATTGTATTTGTTAGGGTTAAGAAGGCATAAGAAAGATTGCAAAATTGAAATACTAATAAGATTGTTGTGAATGAGTTAAATTGTGAGTATATAAAGGATGACAATGTCACGGTATCTTTTGATGGAAATACGACAAATTATTTGTCTCATACAGGATGTCTTAGGATGTATTGTGGTATGATGTACTAGACAACTTTATGAGGAGAAGATATGAATAAGAGGTAATGTTTTCGAGCATAAATCGATTGTATAAATGTAAATCTGTTTCTGGTGTTTTAGCAAATAATCGCGATTTTGTGAATAACACTGGCTATCTCCTTTTGTATTGAATGATCTCTTTCATACTTTATATTTTATTAATGTGCTTTCTTTAAAGTCCCTCTTCGGAACAAGTTTTCTGTAGATTTGATATGATCAGATATTTTTATACCTGTATGATGTAGGAATTTGGAAATGTGACTATAACAAAATTGTATGTGAGTTTATATATTTGGGATTACCTTCAGGGTGTAAAGAATTGGGTTTGTGTGTAACTAATTTCTAGGAAATGTGAGATTTGTTTTTATAAGGGTTGGTATGATATATAAAGACTTGGATGTTATTAGTTTTATAAATGGAATTACACAGATGTATATAGGAGCCTGCTTGGAGATGTTTGCGATGGTATTGTTGCTTGCGAGATAACATCACAAGTTCCTAATCTTAAGCAAATAGCATTACTCTTGCTCTCTTTAATCTAATAAAATGTGGGAAGATTATGATAGTGTTCTGTAAGTAGTGGGATTGCGTGTTAACTTAGGCTTGATTGTCTACCTGTACACTGCACTGTCTAGTGTGTTAACGTGCTTAAAAATACAGCTAGTTGGAAATAAACATTAAATGCAAGAATCTTGCAAGTTGGTTTTGATGAGATCTAAATTAAGAGAAAGCTTACATATAAGAGTTCAATTCTTAGACAGTATTATGCGTTCGTAACCGTGTTAGTGTTAAAAAAGATCATTTTAGGATTTCTCATTACTCAACTCACCGTATGATGTATTGAGTGGTTGTGATAAGAGATTAGAATGACTGTAAAGTCTTGTTGGTTGGTGAGTTAGCTCGCATAGCCTGTAGGGAGTTGTGAAGTTTACTTGAGATTGCTCATAGCAGTAAAGTGGATTTCATCAGGAATCTCGAGATTTTAGGAGCCGGACCCAACAGGGGTAGGTTGCGAGGGTTCAAGAAGTTTCCTTGTGAACTGAGAAGCGAGTTGTCTTAGTTTGGTAATTATGGTGTTGCATCCTATTATATAGGCGAAGTCTGTGTTGCATTCAGGCTCACAGATCTGTTTTTACTGACGTCCTTTTGGCGTTTGTTTCCTCTGCAGAAGGTTTGTTAGTGATTTGGAAAATTTCCCTTTTTGCTTAAGGGCTGTTCATCTGTGATGTCATCTTAAGTTGTTTCCATTTTAGATTTCTCGCCGGAAAGGAAGAGCTTTGTCTCTTTTAGTTTCCTTCGCTCAAACATCACCATATGTAATATCATAATAGCCTCCAGCCCTTTGTTAATTTGTGTTTAACTCAGTATAATTTAGTCGTCGCTCCAATATACATATAATTTCGGTTTATTCTGTGTCACATCTCAGACTCCCCACATTCGTTAATGTATAATTAATAAAGCTAACTTGAAGTTTACTATGCTCTAGTTCTAAAAGAGCTTAGTTAGATGTCATCTATAGAAGCATTTAGGCACAAATACCCATACTCAACGATCAAATTATTGTAAGGCTTACAGTAGAGAACTAGTAGCCATCGATAATTGACTTTGGCCTCCTATTTCTTCGTGTGATTTCGTGAGGTTTATTGGCCTTCTCTCTTTACCCTATCGTAGCTCTAACAGTTTGTGTTATATTCGTTTTTTTAAAGTATGGCGTTTCTATGAGTAGATAGCGTATGTGTCAAATTAATTTTGAGATTGCCAGCCTTACTCTAACGTAATGCATGATTGCAACCTGTAGTGTGAAGCACTAAGGCTTCATTCCAGTGTGGTATAGGTTGGTGCTCTACTTCTCGTCTTAGCTATTAAACACTCTCACATAAAGTTTTCTTTTACCATCTGATTTTTTAAATCTGTTTACCATTACGTCATTTTTAAAACAAGTTGGATTGTGACCGCGCATAGACCAATTGTTTTTTTCGTCCAATTTTTTTTGGGGAGATTCGCAGTAGGTTGAAATTGTTTTTTTCTTTAGCTCCTACTTATTTTGTTAAATTTCTGAACTCCCTGACTTTAATATAAGTACTTTATTAATCAGACGCTGATTCCTTAAATCTTTACTCTCACTAACGTCCTCAATATTCCTTCTATCATCCCATTAAAAATGTCTTTCAGACTTAACATGGTCTATATTCTCTTCCTCCAGAGCCAATCTTGGAATCTCATGCAACCTCAGTTTCTTATACCTTCTTCAACCCTGAACGTCATTTTCCATGGTGAATGTGAATTATGCTATTTTTTTTGGGATTTTTTTGGGTTTTCGTGCTCTAATTTATTAAATGTTTCTACCCTTTATTCATGGTTTTAAACTCTTTTGTAAGAAATATTAAGGCAATTAGAGTTGTCATTAAGCTATCTTAGTTTTAGATAAGCCAGCATACGTACTCTTTCTATGGGCTTTTGTTTGGCACCTCTTTAAGAGACACACTTGACGCTGATCTTATTAAAGTGTTATTTAATTATGGGAGATTAGAAAAAATTAAGGCTGATTATATTTGTGGTGCATATTAGTTGTATTAAATAGACACGATAGTTATTTTCTTACTTGGCATGTTTTTAATCGTTGCCAATTCATGAATGTGTGAAATGATCGTCTATTTAATAGGTTATCTACCTAGTTTTCATTAATGATGTATTTTTAATTGTTTATATATAGAGATTGCATACAATTTTGTTACAAATGTTAGTACATAGAGTCTGTTTATAAATACTGCTTCCTTGGGCTTCTGATTCGCCATCTTTATTTATGGATTCTCGTACCTTATGCTCCTACTTTTTAGATAGAGGTCGATAACAGGAGGAAAGAATTGGTCGATAATTTTGGTTAGTTTTTAATGGGTTTTTTCTAAGCTAAGGCTTTTATTATAAGTTATAATTACTAATAAATATTTTTTTGTCAATCTTTGTGTATGTAGTGTGTTTAATTAATAATGAAGTAGTGGATAGACATATATATCAAGAAAGCGCAGATCTGTCTTAAGACATTTATTTAGTCCTCTAAGTTGGGACCATGTTATTTACACCTAGCGGTATGGATATTAGTTACAATATGTAGGAGGAATTTCAATTGATTTAGCGGAAAGGCCGCAGATATTGCTGACATGTCTCTCACGAAGTCTGAAGAACGTTTATTCACTAATGGTGCATTTTGATCGACGTTCCTAACTTAATGATTTCTAATGTAAACTGATTCTTCTTTATTTTTGAGAGGGGATTTTATAAGCATCTGTCCCTCACTGGATCAAGAGAAGACAAAAGCTTCTCTGGTAATATCATCTTGAAATGACATACTTTCACTGGCTTTGCTACATTGAAGCGTTGATAATCAATTATAGTTCTTGTTTGTGATCAATCGAACTCCCGAAAAGACAATTAATCGTAGGATGTCATATTTTGACAAGGTTGCGTTGAGAAATTGAAATCAATGATCTTATTCGCGGAAGATAAGAGGTTTGCATTAAAGGGGTACTTTTTCCCCCTAGCAAAATACTGAAATGGGCATAGCAGCTTTACTGTATTTTCTCATAATAGAAATTAATCAATAACTGAAGAACGCATTTAAATGTTTGATAATTATAACCTCGATTGACTATTTAGACAAAGCCAGCGGAAATTTACGTACGTTCATAAGTCCCTGCTGAGAAGAATGTATTAGTTATTTAAATGCTTTGTATACTAAGGCTGATTCTAGCACTTTAGAACAGCTTCCGAAGAATTGTACTAGTGAAATCAAACACTCTCTGAAGTGTAATTTCTATTGTCAATAAGGTGAGAAGTGAATCAATACTGGCCATTATCAAACACAGTTTATAAGGCGCGCTGTTTTAATGGTTTCACGCCCTAAATTTTGAAATTTTCTAAAAAATTGATATTGTTTAAAGCTGATCATGTGGATACAGCTGAGATTCAAGCACATTGTGTACATTTTAGCTTCCAGTGATTTGCTCTAGTGGGATTTGATATATGTTATGGCACTCTGCATGTTTTATAACAACTATAACTCTAGATGAGTTTATATTTTCTTAATATAGGAGAGTGTCAATAATAGAGCTACATTATGACCATTGCAGAAGTGTTGGTTTCAGTCTAGCGCAGGTTTTCCCTGATGAGCAAGCCAATGCCAAACCATCTGTGAAAAAATACTCAGAATCACTTAGTATCCGCAGATAATTATAGCTATATTGCAATAGTTTCATAGATGTAGAACGAGGATAGGTAAGTGCTATACCACAAAGGCACCTTATCGATAGGAAAGGGCGGTCCCATTTGCGGTGTGTGTTTGACTCACACCCGGTTTTAGGAGTAGCGCAATATCTAATGGTTCGTACGTTTTAAGGGGGGCCGTAATATTCGACGTGAGAATGGCACAGAGGATACGTGTATTACTACAACGGGGGAAGGTATGGTCTGTTAATAGGTTTGTGACGCTCGGCGCCGCCGTAAAAACATATATTATATTAGGACTTTCTCACCAGTGTAATATATAAACAATATCAAAAATGCGCGAGATGTAGAGTTAAAGTGACCTTGGATCACCAAGCGGGCAAGCTCCATAACAATTGAGACAAATTGTAGTACTATCATTGAATTGAGATGCACTTTCATGTAGGGCCTTGAATTGCACTGACCCGTGTTAGAACATACCTAGGTCATTTATTAAGGGCTTGAAAATGACTTTCTTAGAGTGGTTTTTTAGTGGAGTTTTATCTCTTGCATGTGGTATGATTGGACTGGGAACTCTATTATGTGGAGCTAGATGATCACCATGTTCTCGCTATTAAGAACGCCGCTACAAAAGATATTTAGTTTAGTACTCTTAAGTAAACACACCATAAAGATTTTCATTAGCATGTGCTAGGAAAAATATGTAGAGTTGAGCTGACATTAGAATGTCACACTCGAGGTCGTATTACTAGAAAAAGTGTATTCGTTAGCGCTATAAGTCGTTTTCAGTTTTGCACGTGGCGTCATATGTTGATGTTGTCCTTCATTTGTAGATGAGTTTTTTGGAAGTATTTTTTGAGATGGAGGTAGATCTTTGTTCAAATGGAGCGAAGTCGCATAACTCAATCATATTAAATAATTTCGCTTACGACTTAGTAGATTAATGGATAATTAATGTTGATGTCTATCTTATGGTTATTTGTAAAAAAGCTTGATTTCTACTGTTGTTTTTATGTTGTATTGGCATTGTACATTTCTCTTAGTTTTCTCACTAGATGGCGTTGTTCGGTTTGTGCTAAGTATACATACAGATTAATATGATACAGCGATCTGTGTATGGTTTCTACTTTAATTATATAGGGTGTTTGCAACAAGTCTTCTGTTATTTATTTTTGGCCCGTATTTGGAGATATTTGAATGGTAGTTTTTTTGAGTGGTTTGCATGGTAAGGGCATTCAAAACTGTTTCATATAACAATGATCGTAGTGGTATCTATAAAAACACATATATTTGTAAAACATTAAGAGTATTTTTTCAGAAGCTCTTCAGTGAAGTTGCTCATTTGAGTCTAAGCAAAGAAACTCATGTTTTGAACTCATATTAAACAAAGAAGGCATATTCCTAGGGCTTGATTGCCCAAATGCATAACCTTTTGATGTCGAATCGATACCGAAAGACTTGTAGAACCGCGATTATTTTTCTCATTCGATAGGTAAAGATAATGGGTTCCGGATTATCAAAGAGTGCTCATTAGTGTTGAACGTTTTTTATCAAGGTGTTAGTATATCTTGAAAGTGTGTCTCGACGCTACTCTAAATAGATTGTTATAAATGTTTAGTACTGTAAATATTGACTATTACCTTAGAGATCTTAGTGGAAGAGACAATGAGAATCATATAATAAATCAGTAAGGATAATTGACTTACGCATGGTCTCATCATAGTCATACACGAGGAAAGGCGCTTGTAGCAACGTAAAGGCACCATAACTGTACAAATTTTACGACACACATTCCTATTCAAATTCAATAAGTCAGTATGGACTTTGTAGATTGTGTCGGTAGAAAATACAAATCCCTCAATCTTTAGGTACGAAAGATTTTACTATAAAAGTGGGTGTTACGTGTCGCAGAGCTATAGACATCTTTCTAAACATATATATGTATGATACTGATATGTTTGATATTCATGAGTTGTAGTTAAATAATGTGCGCGTCTCCAATCCGTTATGAGCCCAATAAAAACATCAGTTTTACAACACCTTCACTCTAGGGCCTTAATGTTTGCACCTCGATTTTAGCCCCTCACACTAATCACCCAGTGAGACCCATCCACTATCTGTTGCCGTGAAAAGTCGATCTAATACTGGTACCACTCATTATATATGCTGCCTGTACGCCCTTTGTTGTATAGGTTCACTTCCCGCGCGATTTAACCTGTCTACAAAATGGTATTCGCTTCTGTAACACACTCTATTACACTCCTGGGTACTCTTTCTCCTTGCTCTATTCTCTGCCTCCGATCACTCTTGGAATCTTTAAAGCTGCTTCAAGATGGTGGTGTCTATAGCTGCCTTACCCAGACCTTTTTTTTGCACGTGTCGCCTTCTCATGGTTTAGCGCCGACCTTGGTTCCTTGAGATCCACTCCCGTATGCTTGCTAAGACACCTCTAGGTCATTTTATGGTGTGAACGACCATTTTTTCGTGCCCTCTATTTGTTGGGAGTTTTAATGCTTTGTTGGTTAAAGTTTTTGGCGGTCCGCCTCTTCCTTTACCAATTATGAAAATTGTACCCTGACGAATGATAGTGAATCAGTTACTATCTCACAAAGAGCTACACAAGGTTGAGCACAGTGTTTTAAAGTCGTGTCCATGTTCTTATAAGCTAAATTTATTTAATGCCTTTCCTAGGTCTTGGTTGCACTCGTTTACTTGAATCTCTCAAACACTCGCTGGAAGTCATTTTATGGGACGTGAAATGTAGGTTTTTTTGGGAGTTTTTGGTGTTTTCACACGTACTGCAATGTACTACATCATAATATGTATGGTAGTCTGTCCTGAGTCTCTCAGGGATAATTTTAGATACTCTCATGGAGTGATGCATAGGTCAATATAAAATATCCTACCAATATCCAGCTCTTCTGAGTAAGTGGAGCTTGAGAGTCAACTCTTTCTTTACGAGTCTTTCTATGCACCAAGCGATATGTTACTTGTATTTTAGGGGCACGTCTAACCGACCTATAGGTATTTTTCTTAATACTTGATGTTTTTCGAGCGTCGTATTTTTCTATTCTCTGCTTAGATTATTTTCTATATGACACTTACTTTCATATCCTATCTTTGATTGGTTGCACTAATTGGACTAAAGTACTAACTTTTAAGAGAGGCTCTCGGTAGAGAAGGTCGACTTTTTACATTATTGACTGGTCTCAATTTGTTAAGTTAAGAGATTCTTTTTGGTGGTTTATTGAATATTTATAAATGAGACTTATGGGTCTCTTTAAGGTTGAGCTAAGAAACCCATTTCAAAAAGACAACTTCGGCTTCTTAATATGGGTAGGTTATGGAATCTCTCTCCTGTTCCTTTGCGATGAGTTACTTCTAGCCGTTTTAACCATAAACACTCTTAGTGACAAAGTGGGAATATTCCTGTATTTCACCTGTTGTGACTTTATAGATTGTCTCGATTTTATCTGTTTAGTTTGTTTTAGCCACAAATTTTCTCTTGATCTCATCATGAACAGTACACTCAAAATTAAAGTCGGTTGATGTACATTCACGCCAGCGTCTATAATCAATTATTAAGGCTCGTTTCATTCTTCTCTCTCCTTATATTGCTTCACCTTATCTTCTCTCTCTCCTTCCTTACTTTCCATTTTAACTTAGCTTCCTCTCTCTTTGTTCGTTCACACACATTCATTAACACTTATCCGCATTCAACAACATCCTATCGCCTGCAATGATTATTTCGATCACCACACTCACTTCCTTGTCGCCGTTCTTCTCCATGTTTGCTATAGCCGCCGTTCATCGTGTTCGCTTGTCGTCCGTTCTAATTTTTGTCAGGTTTGTTTTCGTTTTAGATCTAATTTTTGAATTTTTTTCGAGTTTTAGTTCCTTTTTTACATTGTATTCTAATGGTGTGTTTATTGTTCAGATCTGTTTTTGTTTTTGAGATTTTTTATTATTTTTTGTTTTGTTTCAAATCTGATTTTGTACTCTATTTTTTGTTTTCGCTTTCGTTTCGTTTTCGTTTCATTTTCGTTTTTGTTAGATTGTTTTTTTTTTCGTTTTCATTTTCTTTTTTTTCAGATCTGTTTTTCGTTTTCATTTTTCGTTTTTTTCGAATTTTGTTTTGTGGTTTTTAGTTTTTGAGTTTAATTTTTTTTCGATTTTGTTTTGTGGTTTAAAAACTGTGTTTGTATTTTTAATTTTCTTTTCTATATTTTATTTAATTTAGTTTAGAGTTTTCGGTTTTTTGATGTTTTGTTATAGATTTTTTTTCGATTTTCCACTAAATTATAATTTTTTTTTTATATTATTGTAGTGCATATAATTCAGTTATATTTGATGTTTGGTTTATTTTTTGATATTATCTTTGATGTTGTTTGTTATATCATGTTTGTATATTCTTGGTGGATATTGTATAATATGTGATTTTTTGTTTCATTTTTATATTTAATAATTTTTTTTGGGAATTACTAAAAGTTGAAGATTGGCAGCCTTTGGAAGTTTTTTTAATATATACAGAATTAGTATGGAATATTAGATGTGAGCGTTTGTTATAATATGAAGTATTAGAAATATTTTGGATGTTGTATAATGAAGAAGACCTGTGTTTAATTTCAATAATTTTTTTCTGTTATATTTTAGAGTTTGTTTTGGGTTTAAAAACGTGTGTTTGTATTAGAAATATAATATTTCTGTTTATTTTGAGTTGTATGAATTGTTTACTAGTATATGAATTGTTTACAGTATATGAGTTGTATACAAATGTCCATATTCCAATACAAAAATTCCTCGTAGTGCATTTATTGGGAATATTCATTTCAAATTAAATAGTTTTTTTTTAAAAATAAATACATATCAAAGACCGGTTATTGTACATAACCGGTTTTCTTAAGGCATCCAAAGAGAACGCGGTTATCTTGTCAGAATACCGGTCTTCTTTGGTAATGTCAAGAGACGGTTTAGATAAACCGGTCTCTTTGTATTGATTAAGAGCCCACAAAAAATAACCGTCTCTTACCTAAGAGCCTCTCACCTAGAGACCGGTTGTTTTGGCGGTCTCTTTTGGCCTTTTTCAACCCGGTCTCATTAGCCTTTTTGTAGTAGTGTTTGAAATTTCTACCTATTATTTTTTTTAATAAAATGTCAAATTTCTATTTTTCCTACTAAACATTTTAGGGCGTGAAATGTCCAATTTGGTAGTTTTAGGGTTTTCGCGCCTAGTTTAATAATTTTTACCTTTAGATTGTTTATAAGCTTGATCATTCTTAAGACATTTATTTAAGCTTTCTAAGGCATGATTACACTCGTTTAGACATACTTGGGTCATTTTAGGCGTGAAATGGTCATTTTTGGGAGTTTTATGGTTTTCACACCTAACTTATTAAATATCTACTTATTATATGTTTTAAAGCTCGTTCTAGTCCTAAAACATTATTTAGGCTTCCTAGGATTAGTTTCCCGTCGTTCCTGACACTCTGAAAATCCGTAAAACTCTTAAAAATAGCCATTTCACTCCCTATAATGACCTAGGTGTGTCTTAAAGAGTGCAATCAAGCCCTAGGAAGCTTAAATAAATKTTWTATGACATGAACGAGGTTTAAAACCTTGTAATAGGTAGAWACTTAATAARTTAGGCACGAAAACCCAAAAAWTCCCAAAAATASCTATTTCACTCCCTAAAATGACTTCAGTGTGAGTAAACGAGTGCAACCAAGACCTAGGAAGCTTAAATAAATGCTTTAGGACATGATCACGCTTTAAAACCTTATAATAGGTAGTAATTTTTTAAATTAGGCACAAAACCCCATAAAACTCCCAAAAATGGCAAAAAATGGTCGTTCACACCATAAAATGACTTAAGTGTGTCTAAACGAGTGCAACCAAGCCCTAGCAAGCTTAGATAAGTGTGATTGCACATGATCGAGCATTAATACCATGTAATAGGTAGAAATTTTGTAAAGTTAGGCGCGAAAACCAATAAACTACAAAAAATGGCCAAAGATCGACTTTTCACGACATAATTGACGTGGTTTGTCTAAACRAGTGCAACTAAGCCCTAGAAAGTTTTAATAAGTGTTTTATAACATGATCGAGCTTTAAMACCAAATAATACTTAGAATATTTATAAGTTAAGCGCGAAAACCCATAAAACTCCCAAATTTAGGAATTTCACGCCCTAAAATGACTTAGGAATGTGTAAACGAGTGCAGTCAAGCCCTCGGAAGCTTACAGAACTGTCATAGGACATGATCATGCTCTAAAACAATGTAATAGGTACAAAATTTATAAATTAGGTGCGAAAACCTATAAAAACTCCCAAAAATGGCCATTTCATGCCATAAAATGACCTAGGTGTGTCWRAAAGAGTGCAAKCAAGCCCTAGGAAACTTTAAAAAATGTTTTAGGACATGAACGAGCTTTAAATCCATGTCATTGGTAGAAATTTTATAAGTTAGGCTCGAAAACCCATAAAACCCCAACAAATGGCCAAAAATCGCTCTTATTTTCACACCTAAAACACAATCTGCTTAAATGAAACCATTCCTCTACATAAGTCTTAATATAAACCATGTTCATGACAATAGGATAAAAGTTTTAAATTAAAGCCCAAAATCTCATAAAAACTCAAAAACGCAAATTTTACGCCCTAGTAATGTATACTAGGTGCATAATATTGGACAATAACGCTATCATTTTATAATAAGTGGTTGATATACATTTGAACTTAAAGGATTAAATAAGATAAGAAATTAA
Organism: Bassia scoparia; assembly: GCA_008642245.1. NCBI lineage: Eukaryota > Viridiplantae > Streptophyta > Magnoliopsida > Caryophyllales > Amaranthaceae > Bassia > Bassia scoparia. Next base: position 56,223 of record SNQN01002920.1, read on the forward strand.
ATATTTATCGCGAAACAAACACCCAAAAACTCCAATAAAATTGGTCAGATCACGCCCCAAAGACTAGTATGTTCCTATTCTACGATGCCAAGTCAACACTACTATATCCTTTCATATAAATTTTTTTACACATGATTTCAACGTGAAGAACCAATTGTAATACTTGATTATTAAAGTAGCGCTGAATAACCCATAAAACCTTAAACGGCCATTTACCGCCCTAGAAAGAGCTAGTTGGTCTAAACGAGTGCACTAACCCAATGAACTATATAAGTTTTGAGTTATGCGGGACGAGCACGAGTCTCAAAAATTATAAAGTAAAAAGTTGAACGTTAGGCGCGACTGGAGAACCAAAAAAACCGTCCATAAAGATATCGACCACATTCCACAGCCCTAAATAACACTACGTATTCTATAACAGTGTCAAATCAATGCCCTAGAAGCGTAAATAAAGTGGCTGAGGAATTATCAAGTCTTTAACAATATCACATTTAGTACGATAATGAGAATTAGGCTGAAAACCCAAAAACTCCCAAAATATGGCCAGAGTTTTTGTTATGGGATGGCATCTTTGAATTTCGATCACCCTAGAGAATATCCTAGGATGTTCTAGAAACGAGTTGTTAACCTAATAAGCTTTAACATAAAAATTCGAACGTGATGGGCTATAAACAAATAACTGGAGAAGACACATTAGCCGACGAAACCCATAAAATCCAAAAATGTCATTTCACCCAATATACGATTTCCGAACGAGGCAACTAATCCCTAGGAAGCCTAAATAATAGTTTTAGACATAACGATCTTTAAACAATAGTAGGCTACAATATTAATAAGTAGGAAAACTCTATAAACTGCCCAAAAAATACCATGGGTTTTACTGCCACACCAAATGACCTAGATTCTCATAACAGAGGTTGAAAAGCTTAGGATATCTTATAATAAACTCTGAGATATCTGATCAACTTTAAAAAAATACCTAATAGTGATATAAATTTAGAAACTTGACGCAAAACCCTAAAACATCAAATTTGGAACATTTCACGCCCATAAATTAGGATCTTAGTAGTCTAAAAAATGCAACATATACAAGAGTAATAAAGGAAATGTTAGGATTACAGGATAGCTTTCAAAAATATAATAGGGAAAATTCTAAAATTAGGCTGCGCAATAATCTCGTAAACTCCATAATATTATAGCCATTGCAGGCGCCCTAATAAGACTATGTTGTGTCATATAAAGTCCATCAAGCCTAGAATCTAAATTAAGGCTATACAGAACGAGGTTATAACTAAAACCATAAAGTAAAAACGAAAATATGCACGCAAAATCCAAAAAACCAAAAATACATTCACACCTATAAAAGCTAGAGTCAAAATCGATGTAACCTAACCGCTAGCTAATCAAAATGGTGAGCATCATATTCGAGCATAATAAAACCATGAGATATGGATGTCAGAAACTCGAAGACGACGCTAAATACGAATATAATCGAATAAATGGCTATAAAGAACGGCACTTTCACGAATAAATTGACGCGTGTTCTAAACGAGTTGCAAAAGCCTAGAAATTTTTAAAGTATAAATGTGTTTCTAACAGACGCGATGCTTAAGATATCAAATAATACTTAAAATTATAAGTAACGAAAACCATAAACATACCCAAAGTTAGCAATTCACGCCTAAATATTGACTACTATTTTAACCATGATGCAGGTCTAAGCCCTTCGAAGCTTACATAACAGTCATGATTATTGGTGTTTGTTTGAGAGAGTCATTCGTCTATAAACAATTGTAATTAGACAAAATTTCAATTTAGGCGCGAGAACCTTATAAAACTCCAAAAATGCCATCACTCATAAATATACCAGTTGTCTGAAAGAGGCGAATCAAGCCCTAGGTAATCTTAAAAAATGTTTGAGCGGCATGTAAAGCCTTATAATAAACATGTCATTGTAAATTTTATGATTAGAGCTCGAAAACCAATAAACCCCCAACAAAATCCAAAAATCGGCAAAAAATTTTACACCCTAACATGATAATGTGTCTAAAAGTGCAATCCAAACCAGGAGAGACTAATAAATGTTCATGACAGGACCAACTCTAATAACTATGAATAGTAGAAAGTTTTATGAAATTTAGCGCTAAAACCCAATCCAAAATGGCCCTAATTACTCCCTAAAAAGACTAATTAAACATGAACTAACGCCTTAAGAAACTAAATAATGTTTTAGAGATACAAACTCAAAGGAAATAAAGTTAAAATTTATCAATTAGGCGCAAAACCCAAAAAACCGCAAAAAAGGTCATCACCCCTAAAATGACAGTTTGTCTAAACTAGTGACAACAAAGCCATACGATAGCTTAAAATAAATAGCTTAAGCTACATGATCAAGCTTTAAACCTGCGATATTAAAGGTTGTATAAGTGACGTAACATAAACTCTGAAAGCCATTCAAGCCTAGAAAACTAGGGGTGTCTAAACAATGCAACTAAACCAAGAAGCTTAATAATTTTAGGACATTCGATATGCTTTAAAAGAAATAATATAGAAATTTATAAGTTATGTCCGAAAATTCCAAAAAAACTCTCAAAATGGCATCCACGCATAAAAAACCTAGTAATGTCAAACGATGCAATCAAGCAGAAGCTAGTAAATAAGTTCTAGACATATAACTAAACAACATAGTTAGAAATTCGTAAATTAGCGAAAACCATAAAACCCGAAGAGTGGCATATTCACGGCCTAAACATGACTCTAGATTGTCTAAAGAGTGTCAACGAACACTATAAGAAGACTATAAATTCTAACGTGACGGGACTAAACAATAAAGATCTAAACATATTATAAATTGTCCGAAAAGCCCAAAAATCACCCAAAATAGTCACTACCCCAAGAAATAGCGTTAGGTGTCCGATACAGGGGCACTAAATCCCTAGAACCTAATATTAATTTTAGGACAGGTAAAAGCTTTAAACGATAATAAATAGATATATTTAATAAAGGCTTTAGGCTGAAAACCAATGAAAGACGCTATAACAACATATCTTACGCACGATAAATACCTAGGATAAATTAAACGGTGTAATCATGCTTTAGAAAGCCTTTAACATAAATGTCCAACGACAATACGCTAAAACAATCTAATAGTAAAAATTTATAACTAGCGCGAAATACCCATTAAATCGAGCAGAGGACATTCTACGCGCATCATATTTGATTAGTGAGATCAAATAAGTGCAAGCAACTCAAGAAGCTAAAGAAAAGATCTTGGGAGATCAGATGACTTTAAAAAAAATATATAGTAGAAATTTAAAATTAGCGCGAAAATCCGTAAAACCTTAAAAATGCCATTTCACGCCCTACTACAGACCCTATGGTCAAATAAAATTGCAATCAGGGGTGAAGCCCTAGAACTAAACATGTTAGACAAAGAGTTATAAAAAAACTCATGTAATAGTAGAACTCTAATAATTAGGGCCACGAAAACCAAAAAACCACAAATAGCATTTCACACCTTAAAATGACCGTAGTTTCTAAACCAGTGGCAACCAACCTACAAGCTAGATATAGTTGTGATTGCACATGACTGGCATAAACATGTAAAGGTAGAAATTGTAAAGTAAGGAACGATAAACCAATAAACTCCGAAAAAATGCCAAAGAAACTTTTCACGACCATAAAGACGTGTGTGTCAAACGAGCAACTAACTAGAAAGTTAAGTAATGTGTTCTAACACGAGCTTTAAAAACCTAAATAAACAATCAAAATTTTATAAGTAAGCGCGAAACACCATATAAAAACTCCCAAAGATTAGCAATTTCACGCCCAAAATGACTGCTAAGATTAAACGAGTGCATCCAACCCATCGGAAGCTATACATAATCTGTCAATAAGGACATGATCATTCTCTAAAACAAGTAAGGTACACAAAGTAAAAATGACGCAAGAACCTAAAAAACTCCCCAAAAAATGCCAATTCACGTCAAAAAAAATGACTCTAGTGTCGAAAGAGCAATCAACCAGAACCTTTAAAACATGTTTAACATGACTAAAACCATTATATTGTAGAAATTATAAGTTAGCTCGAAAACCCATAAACACCCAACAAATGCAAAAAATCAATTCTACACCCTAAAAAGACTAAGGTTAGTCTAAACAGTGCAACCAAACCACTAGTAACTTACATAAATTCAATACTAACCCAAGCTTAAAACCATGTATAGTATAAAATTGATAAGTAGCGCGAAAACCCAAAAACTCCAAAAAATGGCAATTACTCCCAAAATGACTAGTGTGCAAAAACAGCAAACGCCTTAAAAGCTTAAAATAATTTAGATAGATCAACTTAAAGGAAATAATAGTAACATTTATCAGTTAGGCGCAGAAAACCCAAAACACTCCAAAAATGGCATATCCTAACCTAAAATAACCATGATTCCTAAATCTGAGATCAATCAAGCCTAACGAGACTTAAAAAAAGCTTTAACAGATTAGGCTTAAAACAATAGAGATGTAAAATCATAAATATTAGCTGAAAATCCTAAAACCCCAAAAAGACGGCCAATATTTCGCGTAAAAGAGGCTTAGGTATGGTTAAACGAGTGTAATCAAGCCCTAGAAAGCTAACCAATTCTAGACGGAAAAACGCCTTATAACAAAAAATCAGGTAGACAATACTCACAATATAAATTACGCGGCGAAAATCCTCTTGATAAGACTCCAAAAATATGTCAACAAATATCACGCCCGAAAAATAGAGTTGTCGATAACGAGGCAACTATCCTACAAGCCTAATAATGTTTAGCATAACGACTTAACCGTAATATAGAAGAGTAATAAGTTAGTGCTTGAAAACCTAAAAGCTGCGCATAAATAGGACCATTTCTACCCCTAAATTACATATGAGTCAAACATGTATCATCTGAAAAGACTAAATAAATGTCTTAAGTAACGATGATCAATCCTAAACAACTAATAGTTAAAGAAGTTTATAACTAGCGAACACCATAAACACCAAATTGAACATTCACGCCCTAAAATTTAGGAGTCTAAAAAGATGCAAATCAACACAACGAGAGCTAAAGTAAAGTTTTGGGAATAGCATTGGATGCTTAAAAAAAATAAAGATAAAATTTAAACAAATGGGAGGCACGAAAATCTTAAACAGTCTCAAGATATGCCATTTCACGCCTTAATAGACTAGTTGTCTAAAGATGCATATAACCTAGGAACTTAAATATTATTGTTTATACAGAACGAGTTAAGAACAAAATAGTTTATCACGTCCCTATAAAGGCTATATGGAGTAAACGATGCAAAAAGTCGTCACACCTTAAAACTAACGAAGGTAGTGCTCAAACATGCCAACAACCCTACAACAGATAAGTTCTTAATGCACATGATCGAGAATTATAGCCAGAGCAATAGGTAAAATGTTTGGATTTTAGGCGCGAAAACAATAAAACCCGAAAAATGCAAAAAGATCAACATGCGTATCGCACATTTCTAAATACGAGGGAATCTATCCTAGAGCCTAAATAAGTTTCATAACCATGACACTTAAAACCAAAATTATAAAATTTTATTATTAGACACAAAACTCCTAATTTCCCAAAGAGCCACTTCACCCCTTAAATATGTACCTTAGTACGTGTAAACGATACGACAATCCCTAATGAACTTACATTTAACTTCATAGGACTCATGACAAATCTTAAACCAGTAAAAGTAGAAATTTAAAAAATTAGCCGAAAATCCTAAAACCTCAAGAATGCAGTTTCACGCCCTATAAAGCCCTAACGGCTTAAAGAGTGAATCAAGCCCTAGGAAAGCTGAAAAAATTAGCCTTGAACAAGCTTTAAAAACATGGAATTGGAATATTATAGTTAGGCGCGAAACCCGCAAACCCCAACAAAGGCCAAAAATCCATTCACACACTAAAAGACTAAGGTTGTCTAGACGAGTACAACCACGTAAACTTAAATAAATTTAGACATGAAGCTTAAAACCATAATAGTGATAAATTTATGAATAGACCACGAAAACCATAAAACTCCAAAAAAGTGGCCATTCACACCAAATGGCGGAGATGCAAAACGATTGCAACAAGCCTAGGAATAAATAATGTTTAGGACAGATCGAACTTGTTTAAGAAAATAGGTTAAAAATCTTATAATTAGCCGCGTAAAACCCAGATAACCCCAAAATGGTCATGTTCACACCACTAAAAGACTTAGTAATTTCATTAACAGTGACAGAGCAAGCCGTACGAATCTTAAATAAGGATGTCTAGTAATGATGAACACTTTAAAACAATAAACGAGAGATTGAGGAATAGTCGAAAACCCATAAAACCTCCAAAAAGAACCGGGCATTACAGGCCCTATAAAAACGGTGTTTAAAGGAGTGTCAAACCAAGCCCAGAACATAAAAAAATTGTTGGACATGATCAAGAGAAAAACCATGTTAAAGTTAAACATTTATAAGTGAGTGTCGAAAACTCATAAAACCCAAATGACTATCCCACCCGAATATACGATGTAGGGTGCCTAAAGCAGCCACAACCTAGGAATCTTCCAAATAAATTGGAGACAGAACAAGCTAAAACAATAATAGTTATAAATTTATAAGATCTAGACTCGCGTTAAACAATAATACGTAAAAATTTAAAATTATAAAGCTTTAAAACAAAATATGTAAATGCTTATTATAATAGGATCAAACCTAATTACCAACGAAACACTCGTTCTCAGTTCACAAGGAACTTCTTGAACCCCGCAACCAACCCCTCTGTGGTCACTTCGCACAAAACCGATTCTCCATGGAAATCCCTCGCTAGAACTCACCCAAACCCCACCTCAATCAACAAAGAAGCACTACAACTCTAATGAAAATAATCCAATCTTGAGCAAATAAATAAAGCTCTATGAATCCGTTGCTCGACGTGTATTTATTCCAACTGAGTATAGCAAGAAAACCATGAAGTGCGAGAGACAGCAGTTAACACACACACACTCCTTTTGTAGGAGCAACTGAGCTGGACACTTGACAGGCACGCTCCACACTCACTACTGCAGATAACCGTTAATCCCTTCAATATCTCAGTTAGTACACGACGTTTCGGCATAACCATTGCACCTATTAGGACTTCAGATCAAAAAATCGATTAGTAAATTCACATACGGTTTCCAAAAAAAAACACTTAAAATAGGAACACAAATTTCAATAACTAACTGCACTGTTAGCTTGAAGAGCAATCTTAGAAACAACAGAGAGACACTTAAAGTATTGGTAACATACCCCCTTCATCATATTACCAATCACTAGATCTACAAGTCTTGTTAGAAGAATCTAATTTTTGAGTGTATAATTATTCCTCTTCCTTGCTTGAGTCAGCACGCTCTGCCTAAGACATAGATGCAGTAAAAGTATCTCATATCAGAGTGACTCACGTCATCATCTCACATGTCTTAACTAGCTCCCCAGCTGCAATATTTCATGTCTGATTTCTTAAACACATATTGACGTGTTGTTAGATCTACCGGACATCTGTTTACCCTTAATCTGCCTCTTTTCTTGTCGAATTCAAGGGAGATTTTCCTACCCAATGATCAGGTGCCATCACTGATGATCAAGTATTGGTCACCTGTCTGATCAAAAAAACATAGAAAATTTGAGATTATAATTAACATTATTTTGAACCTTCTTACCAGCAACAGCCCAGTCTTCACCGTCTCATATGTAGATGAGATTAGAGAAGAGAAGAGAGAGGAAAGAAGGATAATTGCCTCGACTCATCAGCTTTTATGGGTCATTCTGTCCTTTGTACAAGTCTTTGAGCTGACCAATATGTAATCTCAATGCATAATAGAGACCAGCCAAGGTTCAATGTGAACTGTATTTCTCTAGTTTCTTGAGGCCAAGTTACCTTAGCTCCCAACCTTCACTTGAGCAACTTTCGAAAAACACAGAAACAACCTACAAAAGAATGTAGTAAGGAAGACAAACAAGACGCGACCAAACCAATAAAACCTCACAAATTAGAGAATTTTTTCATCCGGGTAGCCTATGACAAAATCGACCTTAGGTATGGTGGAATACATGTCTGAGACGAAGCCCTCGGAGATGGCTGCTACGTCATATGCACATGACTCGATGCGTAGACTCAAAACAATTAATAGTATAAAATTTATATAATACGCGTAAACTATAATCTGATACCCCAAGAGAAGTGTGTCCATAATACGCGATAAAAGACTGACTTGTTGTGTTTTTGCATGCGCTTGTCGAAGAAATTCAATCAAAGCCATAGAGGAAGCGTTTAAAACAAGTTTAGGACATTGAACGAGCTTAAATCCATCATTAGGCTAATAAATTATAATAGTTAGCTGCGATATCGCCATAAAATCCAACAAATGCCAAAAATCGCAATTCAACCCAAAACTACTCGAGTTCTTAAACGATCGTAGGTGTGAATCGAGTGCAACCTAATGGCTGTACTAAACTTGATAAATAAATGTTGTGGCATGCCAAGAGAGAGTGTTTAAAACAGTGTAAGAGATAGAATTGAGAAGTGAGGCGCGAGAACCCAAAAACTCAAAAGGCCCAGTACACGCCCTGAAATTTGACTTAGTGTGCGAGAAACTATGCAACAAGAGCTCAGGGTGCGTATTGGAAGCTTTAAAATAAGTGAGTCTTTAAAATGTATCGAGCGTAATACAATATCATAGTCGGAGGTAGGACAGAGAAGTTGAGCACCGACTAACCCAAGAAAATCCCAAAATGTCATTCAGCCTTAAAAAGACGCTAGAGTTAGTATAAACGAGTGCTAGACAATGGCCGAGCATAAACTTAAAAAGATTTTTATTGATGCAATCGAAGACTTAAAGACCATGTTAAATGGGTATAAATTTATAATATTTCTAGCGCAAAACCTTATGTGTGAAAACTCCTTATAATGGACCATTTTCACCCCCGAGGCTAAAAACAGGTTCTAGAACGTGCAACTAGCCCAGGTACAAATAATGTTTTTGACACCATGATCACTGACAAAAATAAGAGAATGTTAGAATGGTTGTATATTTTTTGATAAGGTTTAAGCCGCGAAAAACCCGAGAAAAAACCGGTCAATATGAAATCGGGTGGGGGGTTGTGATCGTTTGTTTTGAGTGTGTGGCGTGGGGGGGATCTTATCTTTTTGGGAGTTGGGGGGCTAAGTTGTAGATTTTTTAGGGTGCAGTGTTGCGTTTAGGGGATATTTGGGGGAGGGGAAGGTGGGTATGACTGGGATTTTTCTTAGGATGTAGTGCGCCCGGTGGGGGGGGATGTTCGTGGGGTGTTTACGGTTGTTGTAAATCAAGGTTTGCTAGTTTTTTCAATATAACTACGTTCTAGAACAGTGTTGTGGGGTTTTGTGTTGTGTTTGTGATTAGGGGGGTTTGGTTTTTCTTCTGGTTTTTTGGGTTTCTTTCTTGTGGTGGCTGGTAGTCTGGCTATTGTTTGTTAGAGCGGATATTGGGGTGGCACCAATAGACTCGGTACGTGCTTGGATGTGTTGCGGTTTTGTGCATTTTTGAGAGTTTAGAGTGTGGGTGGTTTTGTTCAAGAATTTGTGTGATCTTTGAGTTTGTTTATTTGTTGGGTAGGCCAATGACATGTTTTTTTGGGTTTTGTTTTCCAGCGTGATTTTATCTGGTCATTTTTGTTTGTTATTGTGTTCTGCTGTTCTTTGTTGGATTGCTTATGGCTTTTGTGTTGGGATTGTGTGGGTTGTGCCGCTTTGTGATCGTTGTGGCTATTTAGTTGGTGTGCTCGTGATTGTAGGATCGGTGCGTTTCTTATAAGTTTGATCTGGGTTATGTTATTTGGTATCTGTGGTATTAGGGGTAGACTACTTTGGTTTTGTTGATATGTGTAGCTCTTTTAAATTTTCTTTGGTTTGAATTTGTTGGTTTATTTACGATTGACTTGCTGCGTTCCTTTGTTGTTTGGTTTGTTGAGTTGTTCTCCATTCTGTTTGATCATTTGGGTTGTGTTTGTTCTGTGTTTTAACATATTAGATGTATGCTCTTATTGTTTGTAGTCTGTGAGAACTAAAAACTGTTATATAATGATTAAGTGATTAGCGTGATGCTATGTAGACTTTTTGTGTATATTCTGAGGTTTCTGTATGGTGCCATGTAGGAAGGGAATTGGCGTAATTTACAATCTTGTTTGAGGTTGTGAAAGTGGATTGAGTAGCTTAGTATCTGGTTTCGTTGCTTGTATTATGAGAATAAACTATTCACGTTGGTGTTGATTTGGTGTTTTTTGTGGAATGCTAAGTGGGTGACTGAGTAGGGTTGTGGGTCGTAAGTGTAATGGTTATGAATTTTTCTGGGTTTTGTTGTCAGGAATGTGTTTTTGTGGTACAGTAATTCAGATTGCAAAATTTGATTGTTATCGTTCACTGGTGGGGGGTTGGTTTGGTTTGCTTTGTGGTGGGTTGGGTTTTGTGATTGTTTGCGTGTCGGGTGGACGGCGATTGTGATAATTGTGGGGTTTGGTTTTGGTGTGGTTTGGTATTTTGGGTGTGTTGTGCTTGTGATTTGTGGTTGGGGGTTGTTAGGTTTTTTGGGGGGTGGGTAGGTTTTGTGGTGTGGGTGGTTGGCAGCGATGGAGTTGGGAGGTTGAGTTTGTGGGTATTCTGGTGTGTTGGGGTGTACTTGTTCGTGTTGTTGTTTCGTTTGTTGTTGGTTTTGGGTTCGGGTTTGGTGGTTGTTTTTTTGGTTGCAGGTTTATGGGTTGTGTGGGTGTTTTTTGTGTGTTTTTTTTTTTTTCTGTTTTGTTTTTTTTTTTTTTCTTTTTTTTTTTGTTGTGTTGTTGGTTTTTGGTTGTGTGTTGTGGGTTTGGATTGGTGGGGGGTGTGTGGGTTGTTAATTGGGGTTTGGTGGTTTGTTTTGGGTT
>SNQN01002921.1:12094-30514 GCA_008642245.1 Bassia scoparia
GAATAATTTGGGGTTCTTTGGTACAATATTTGCGTCGGTGAGTCATAACTTAGCAATTTTGTGGGCAGAATATTATGGAGATAGGTCGCCATTGCCAAAGCATGATGCCAAAAATATGGAGGAAGAGAAGCATGACAAAGAAGAGTCCGAACAATATTATTAATCGTTTTGATTTTTCTTTCAGCTTTGCCATTTTGAGGAGAAGTGTGGGGACACGAGAAACGAAAAGTCATGCCATTTTGATGACAAAAATTCGTGAATGAGTTATTGTCAAATTCACGACCATTATCACATTGAAAAGCTTTGACTCCACGATCAAATTGAGTTTTAATATATGTTCGTAGACGAATAAACACATCAAATACTTGTGACTTTGTAGAAATGGGAAAAGTCCACAAAAAATTTGTAAAATTATCAAGAAATAGAACATAATGTTTGTGACCCTGCGACTCAATATAGGAGATGTCCATAAATCACTATGTAAAATATCAAATGGCAAAAATTGTTCGGGAAAGAGAATCGGAAAAAGGTGTTTTTATTAAAATACCCAAAGGGCAAGAATGACAAACATGAGAAGAGACCTTATTACAGTCAATCAAATTATTACGACGCAAAGATTGTAAAACATTATTTCCTGGATGTCCTAAACGAGAGTGCCACAAACTGGAAGAGACAACCGCCAAAGCAGATTGAGAGGAGGACGGAAAAGCTGGAGAATTAAAGAGAAACGGGTAGAGATCACCATTGCTATTACACCTCACTAGACGGCTCCCCGTCTGTAAATCCTTCACAGAAAAACCAAAAGGATCAAATTCAACGGAAACATTATTGTCAATCGTGAATTTTCGAACAGATATTAAATTTTTCACTATTTTGGGAACATGAAGGACATTTTGGAGAGTGAGAGTATTATTGTGAATAGAGGAATGACCGTAACCCTTAATCGGAATTGAAAATCAAAATCAGAGAAACCAACAAATTCATTACTGGTTTAATGCAAAAACTCCCAAATTCATTGCAGTCAGACTTTAACTTGAACAAAAACCCAATAGTAAACTAAAAAAATGTGATAACCTAATATTAAGCAATTGACAAAAATAAGCAACTTTGAGTTCTTTAGACTAAGACTCAATGGCAGTAGACTCTATGACATTATAGGACAGTAGGCTCATAGATAGTAAACTAATTCCTTAGAAAGTAAGGAGGATGAGGAAATAAAATAAGGAATTAGAACGTGGGGGGTATTATCTAAAGGGGAATTAGAAATTTGGTTAAGGGTTAACAGAGACTTAACGGAATTTAGAACTTAGTGTTACTGTTTTAATTAGGCCTTATTCACAATGGTATAATTTGGATTATAAAAATATTAATGGTATTAAATGGACTTTGCGAAAACACGATGGTACGGGATGGAATTTCCCAAAAAAAAATTTGTTGTGTAATAAACAATGCATAGAAAGGGTATAAATGGCATTTTGATGGGTGGACACCATTGCTCCTCCCTTCACTTATATATAATAGAGATTTGTCTGTATCACATAGCGCGCCTAAGAACCCCAATCAAAACCCACATCTGGAAATAATCTACTATATCATCTATCTATTTGAAACATGCATCTTTGGCACCATTGAAGCAATGTGTTTCACAAATTGGCTACAGTCCAACTTGCTTGTGGACTTGTGGTCTCAYTCAAAAAGGATTCAAACGGTCCTAACCATTCACTTCAATTCAGCATGAATAATACAATCCGAACACGAYAATAATAATCGAAATCAATCAAGAGTTTTGAAACTGAGTCTGTGTATCATATGTTTGGTTCTATTAAATGAATGTGTTTCACGAATTACTGGCAATATACACGTTCAAGTGYTTATACGTACTAGCATTTTTGCCTCTTTGGCACCATTGAGGCAATGTGTGACGAAAAGGGTTTGGAACATTGGCTTCAACCCCATAGTTGAATCCTGTGGTCAGAAGTTCGAATCCTTATACCTCTTTTTCGTTGTAAATGTACCTCGTCCTTGTGACTCATTCAATTCGCACAAAAAAAAAAAAATTGTTTCACAGTTTAATGGTTGGATTCTTGGGTATGTTGGATTTTTGGTCTAATATACTTGTAGGTAGTTCCTAGTTTAATTTTGATCTTTGGTGTAATGCATATTATTGTTAATGTAAATCGGGTCCATGCAAGTTTAAAGTGATAGAGAATATAGCATATCCCAAGAAGTCGAGTTGACCTCAACCACYAGCGTAAACTTTTGRATGATTGATTATCTCAACCGAATGATTAAGTTGGTGGTTAAGACTTAAGGATATGCTATATCTATCCTCTATCGTTACGTTAAAGTTATTAAAGTACGTCCCCCCACGTTATCTAGGACTGTGCGCTTTGATGTTATGTTAACATACGAAGTCATTCATAAAGTACAATTAACAGAAAATCTTACAACAACTGCATTTGATTTAATTTAATGAGATTTTATTGAAATATAGTAAGTACTCCCTCAGTTTTCAACGAATTGTGCATTTACTATTTGAGAAAAAATTTTATGAATAATGTATATTATAATGTATACGTAAGTAGGGTCAAAGGTAAAAAAAAAAAAAAGTTAAAGAGGGTGTGTGAAAAAAGGGAACGTGGGGAAAGTATTGATAGGCGGAGCTCAAAAGAAAAAATAGATTTGAGAAAGGATGTACCAATTAAATAGAACAAAATATAATGTACAAAATATTTAAAATCAATCAAATGAAAAAAGTTGCACATAATATTAAAAATTGGAGGAAATATTTAAAATAAATCAAGCACCATAGCCAGATGAATTTCATGTTAATGTTTTAACATGTTGCATGTGCATGGAATATGTTGTAATAAAATGTTAGCATATMGTGAGAATATGCAAGATATATATACTTCGTAGTATGTTTATGAGTGATATGATGAATTTTTACATGCCATAGTAATTTTTTTTGGTCTAATATACTTGTAGGCAGTTCCTTGTTCAATTTTGATATTTGGTGTAATGCACATTATTGTTAATGTAAATCGGGTGTACGTAAGCAGGTTAGCTTTGTGTTGAGAATTAATTTCTCAACACTTTTATGTGTTGAGAAATGGCCTAAAAAGTGTTGAAAAATGACTATTTTTGTAGTAGTGCTTGACCGCATAAAACAGGCCCTTCGACTTAATGTCGCACTTTAGTTATACGTACATACGAGGGATGTCTAATCAATTCATTGGATTGATAAAAGTCATGTGCCACAAATTTAAAGTACCAAAATAACGATAATGCGACTGGATTGTCAATCCACTGGATTGAATGGTAAATCCTTAACAATAGATTTGAAGATGGTAGAAATCATCCTCTATTAAAAAGCAAATAGATATGTATCATCAAGTTTCTTTCATTKTTATTAATGGTGGTTGCTATTAATGGCGATTTACATTAATGGTGATTCTTCGATGATTGTTCAATTTTGTTAAAGCAATAAATAAAGAACGCAATTATTAATTTCAATTTTTTTGGTAGCAATGATATTAGTTCTTTCACGTAAAGATTAATGCATTTGATTGTCAGTTACAACAATTTTGGAAGATATTATCTAAAATTTATTCTTTTTTAAAAATGATTAATAATTATATGCTTGTTGTATAATGATGTAGCGATCATTTTTCCCTCTTGGCAGATCAAATGGCACATAATTGTTCGATTTTTGTTTACATTGGTGGTCTTTTTTGTAAAAAATCACCAAAGAATTATCCAGATGTAGGTCATTCATAGATTATTGTCGTCGCTTTTAGCCACAGGCTGGGTATCGCCTAAACGGCCAAACTTAATAGTCAATGTTTTGCCTCTTCACTGTTCATCAAATCATCAATAATGCTTGAAACAAAGCAGGTCGGTGCAATACAAACCATGCAAATAAAGCAAACTGGTCTGAGTGTCGCATAAGGATAATCACTACTGACTCACTGTAGTGCCCTATTTCCTATCCAAACAAATAATGAATGGAATTTGATGTAAAATTCAATCAAATATTGAATTGGGTAAAATTCATCTCTAGCAACTTGCATTGCCATATTCCTTAATTATTACAGTAGTTAAATTATGGTCTTGTTTTTTTTACTTAATTTTATGTTAATTCAATTCAGTTTCTTAATTTCCTTCTCTTATAAAATATTTAGTGTGCCCATCTTACATATTTATACTAAAACTACTTATACGGTTCGTTTGATTGTTGATAGTAAATTGTGGTAATGGAAATTAAATGAATTTGTATGTAAATTTGTGAAGAAATATCATCTTTTTTTTTTTTTTGAAATGGAAAGAAAACTAGGTCACACTCGGAGGGACGGGTAACCTATCTCATCCTTGTGAAGGATATGGTGGAGACCAGAAGGAACATTAGAAGATGAGGTCCACAAGTTATGGTGCGTGGAGCCCCAATTCGCCATGAAATCCGCCGCTTGATTGGCCTCACGAAAGCAGTGATTTGCTGAGAACGAATTAAAGAGGTGTATATCCTTCCCTGCATCAGAAATTAGATTAGAAATTTCCCATGGGATAGCCCAAGTTTGCCTAATAGAATTGATAACCACTAAGCTATCTCCTTCAACAATGAGATTCTTAATGCCTGGAGAAATAGCCAATTTCAAGCTAAGATTAAAGCCAATGGTTTTTGCTTTTAGAATGGAGTCAGTAGGACTAAGTGCTTTAGCACCAAGAAGGACCATTTTTCCAAGATTATCCCTAATAACAAAGCCCGAAGAACAACTCGTAGAGCCTTTTTTTGATCCATCAAAATTTAGCTTATAGAACCTGTGGGGAGGGGGGCTCCAGGCGACTTGGGTGGGGGGCTTCGAATGAGAACGAGGGGATATCATCTTCATTCCCATAGTAATGCAATTTATCCGGATATCGTTTCAATACATATTCAACATATATTCTACACCTAACATTCCACCAATTGAACGACATTGATACATTTACACATTGGCTGACCCCCACCCCTAATTAAACATTAAAATAATGTTTTTGAAAGTGATGTTCTCGTCAAGTAAATTTTGTTTCATTAAACTTATTTCTACTAAATTATACATGTTTTTACTATGCAAAATTTATTTTTATTGAAACCTTAACAAATTTTTTAAGGATTAAAATTATTTTTAATGAACTAAACTTATTACTACTATATTTAACTTAATTGAAAAATTTTAACCACTTGAGTTATCCATCACTCTGGCTTTTTGTGAATTATTATTGGTATAATGTGGATAGATGCGGCATTGCGGCAATGTCATCCCACACTGCTAGATTATAAACACTACATAGCAAAGTTCGTTCTACGCAGACCTAAATTTAAGAATTACTTTTTTAACCTTAACAATATTCAGTAAAGATATTTTTAAAATTGAACTACCAAGTAGAATAAGTAAAAAAATTGGTGGATAAAAATGTAAGTTTAAATCTAGTTATACTCCCTCCATTCCATGAAATTCATGCCATACACTATTTGGGGCAAAAATTTGGAAACTAATATAATAAGAGGAGTGGGGTTATAAAGTAGATTTAGATTGGAGAGTGAAACAAATAAAATTGTATTGTTTAATGTATATGAGTGGGTTGCAAGTGGAAGATTGGGTTCCACGTGGTGGTCTGGTGGACCACCACAATTAAAGAAATAATATAAGATTTCCTTATATGGAATAAAGTGAAAGTGGTAGGATTTTCATGAAACGTCCAAATGAGGAAAGTGGCAGGAATTTCGTGGAACGGATGGAGTATATAGAATTGCTTTATGAATAGTCTAACTCTTTTACAAAGTATTAAAGTTTCCTACAATTTTTTTCTTTGTTGAATTTTTCTGTTTAACTTATTTATACATATTTTTAGAAAAAATTAGTTTAAATAATAAAAAAATAAATTAAAAAGAACAAACTTAATTTTTTTTATCGCTCACAGAAAAAAAGCTAAAATATATTTAGGTAAAACAAACCAAAAAAATAGAAAATAGTTATTTTGACTCTCCGGAAAATGATTCTACACTACTAGAAATTTGCCTTCGGGCGACCGATTTTAGCGACCGATTTTCCATCGGTCACTGTTAGCGACAGTTAGCGACCGCAAACGGTCGCAGAAAATGTAGCGACCGATTTATCGGTCGCAAATAGCGACCGATTTTAAATAGGTCGCTATTAGCGACCGATAAATCGGTCGCTAAGCCCTTTATGATTTGGCGGCATGGGTTTTTGGTTTCCCTCGCCTGTGAAAAAAGGTTAGCGACCGAATTTCGGTCGCTAATAGCGACCAATTTTTTAATCGGTCGTTATTAGCGACCGAAATTCGGTCGCTAACCTTTTTTTTCCAAAAAAATAAAACTCGTTTTTTTTAAAGTCACAAAACCCAAAACTGAAACCCCTCACACGAAAAAAGGTTAGCGACCGAATTTCACGTCGAAATTTTCTCCAATTTTGTAAGTCGTGTTTTCGGTCGCTAATGGATTAGCGACCGAAATTTGGTCGCTAAAAAATTTTAGCGACGAAGGAAAAAGCGACCACAGTTAGCGACCGAAAATCGGTCGCTAAACCCCATTAGCGGCCGATTTTCGGTCGCTAATTGCGGTCGCCCGTGCGACTTTTTCTTGTTGTGCTAGTAATTTATGACAAATATAGTACTTGTATGTTGTAATATTATTCTTGCGTGTTTTTGTTTCGTTAATATATGGATTATCATTTTTTTTCGAGTGAATGAGGCAGTTAAATTAAAGAAGCATAATAAATTAGGCTAGAACATACAAAGGTTCATATATACAACAAAAGTGGTACTAGTGTTTGAGTCAGCTAACAAGCTTGTAGCTTGTTCAAAATACCCTAAGTTGCTACGGACAACATAATCACTAAACAAGTTACCATCCAAAATTCAGCTTATAGATACATTAGTAGGTGGATTGATGACCAAAAAGTTCTCTATATTGGAGTGATGATGTAACATCAGTCTGGCTAAGGAGTTAGCTGCTGCCACCTGTCCTCTGCTTGCCTTTAGAAGGCCCTACGCTTGAGCTTTTTGCATTTGTGCCCTGCACACAGTGGCTCCTCAAAGTTTACTGATAGGATTATCATTTTCGTGATGCACGTTTCCTAACGAGCAATTCCCCTCCAACGTTCCTTCGCAAGGCAGATATAATATAGCATAATAATACAATGAGGTGGCGGACCTTTTATTACATTATTGATGGCAAATTATCAATTATTATTAAAGACGAATAGTGTGAAAAACCATCATACAATGAGGTGTCAGACCTTTTATTACATTGATACAAAATAATCAATTATTAATGACCAAAAGTAGTGTGAAAAATTGTGCAAAAGGTTTACACTATGTTTGGATAACATAAAATAGAAGAAAGGGAAAAGAAAGAAAGGGAGACAATTAAGCTCACTTGTTTGGATAACATATTGGGGAAGGGAAGAAAGGGAGAAAAGGGGATCCATTTTCCCTCATCTTTTAATAAGGACAATCCTTCAAAATTGGAGAGATTTGGAGAAAAAAGGGAGCTAATCATTTCCTCCACTTTCCCTTACTTATTTCCCTCCCCTCCCTTTCCCTTACTTATTTGCAGTCACACAAGTACTATGTAGCACAGAAGCTCTTACGATATATTTGGGTAACAAAGGAGGGAAAGGAAGGTGAGGGAGAGCGGTGGAAGGGAAGGGAAAAGAAAGGGAGAAGAAAAGGTAAGGTCTATTTCCTTCCAAATCTCTTCATATTTGGAGAGATTGAACTCATTAAATCTTTATCCAAACAAGGGATGTTATCTCCCTCTCTTTCTCCACCTTTCTATTTCTTCCATTTCTTGTTATCTAAACATAGGGTTAGGAAGAGTTTCTAAAACGAAAACGTTTTGGAAATGAGAATGAGCGAGTTAAAAAAACAAGGAAGAAATATTCATCGATTGTCTTGAAATCACGCAAAAGTTTTTGGGTCACATGGAAACTACCGAAATGGATACGAAGTTTTCTACAAATTTCTAAGACGTTGAAACATTAGGTTCCAGATGTTTCCTCCCTTAATAAGTTATTTTTAGTAAATAAAGGAGATTTTATTAAGACCAATCATGAATACAATTACAAACAGGCTTTAAACAAAAGAGATAAACCTACAAAGACTTATCTCCTAGCTAAAGCTAAATCAGGCTGGTAGAGACCACCAACTCAAATAGTATCTAACCAATTGCTATCCTTGTTAGGGATTTTATAGAAGATATTTAAATCGAGTTCTAACAAGCTTCCTAATCATGCTAATAGTATGGGCAATAGTAGGCACACAATTCAACCAAAGAACCTCATTTCTAGCTCTCCAAATGTTATACAAAGCTGCAACATAAGAAAAATCGTCAATCAAGTATTAAACTTTGAGAAAAATCCTCCATCTGTGTACTTCGTGTATCATCTTACTTTTCTCCATCTTCAAAAACCAACACGCTCGAACATCTTGTTGTCAATTAATCCCTTCTCTATTCCCATCTTTGATTAAGATATTGCTTTTAGACTGATGGAAATTTATTCTGGCTTTCTACAAGGGTTTCAAAGATGTGAACAACAAACAAAACCTTCGAGGTGTGTACTCACCTTCCTAAAAGTAATATTTCGACCCTACGAAAACCCGAGTATCACGAAATTCGCTTTTGAGATACAATGAATAACAATAGCGAACATGTTTTCTATGGTTGATTTCTAATGAAATCTAGTATTTTCGGATGTTTAATGAAGATGATGGAGAGAAAATTTGCAAACATAAGAGAGAAAAATAAAAGCAAAGTTTTTAATCTCTCTCACAAATGCCCTTGCAAGTTATTTATTTATAGGTACATGCACTACTAGAAATTTGAGTACGGGCGACCGAATTTAGCGACCGATTTCAAATCGGTCGTTATTAGCGATCGTTACCGACCGAAAACGGTCGGAAAAATTTAGCGACCGATTTTGAAATCGGTCGCAAAACCTTTCATTTTGGCGGCTTTGGGGCCCTTGATGCTCCTTTGTTTATTACAAGTTTAGCGACCGAATTATCGGTCGCTAAATTTTTTTTTTTTTTTTGTTTCGGACCCATTATACTTCCCAAAAACAGTCGACCCTCACGAAACCTCACGACCCTCACGAAACCCCAAAACCCCAAACCCCAATTCAACCCTCCTCCCACCGGGGACCCCTCTCTATCTCCTCTCACCGGCGACTCCCCTCTCGCCTCTCACCAGCGAGCAGCGGCGGCGAGGAGCCCCACCGCCGTCATTCCTTCTTTTTCTTTCTTCCTTTCTCCCTTTCTTCCTCCTTCTCCCTTTCTTCCTCTTTCTCCCTCCGCCGGATTCCTCTTTCTCCCTTGCCTGACGACACTGCTACTGGCTGCTCCATCCGCCGGGTAAGTTAATTTTAGTTTTTAATTTAAATTTCATTTTTACTGTATTTTAGGTTTGAATTTAAATTGTTTTTGTGGGTTTTGGAAATTGCAGCTCTTAGTTGCTTGCTGCTGCTGCACGGTTGCTACTGTTGGTTGCTTGCTGCTGCTGTACGTCCGTTTGGTTTTGGATTTTTTAAGGTATTCTTCTTCTCTCTCCTCTTCTTCCCCCATTTTTTAATTTTGTTCCAAATATTTGTTTGTTTGTTTGTTTGGATTATTTTATTTGTTTGTTATGTTTGGATTATTTGTTTGTTTGGATTATTTTATATGTTTGTTTTTGGATTTTATTTGTTTGTTTGGATTATTTTATTTGTTTGTTTATTTTGCTACTGTTTTTGTTTGTTTGTATATCAACTAGTTCAATTGAGGAATGGAGAAAAAGAATGGAGAAAAAGAGAATAATATTCATTATTGCAATTGAGGAATGTGGTGAAGAATTGAGGCAATTGTGATGTTTCATTCTAGATCTCAAAGTAGTGGGGAATWTTCTAAAATTTGTTAATACMTAAGACCATTATATTATACTTTGTGAKCCTAATAACTAMCCTATTATACAGTTAACATATACGAGGTATAACTATAACCATTTTAACTACTCCGTAACATAGATGAGTGATTACCAATTAGATTTGAAAATTTATAATAAACTAGAGGAATGAATGATAAATGAAACTCAGCTATTTAAAAATCGTATGGTATCAATGTTATTTCATTAACACATCAATGCACGGTGGACAACGTTTTGCATATTTGAGACAATGTTTCATTATTTTGTAATATGTAGACAATTCAGTCATTCTCCAATAAATTATACTCCGTATCATGTTTTCATGATTGAATATAGTTGTATATCAACTCTGCTCTAGATCTGCATTTGCTTCTTCATTCAATTGGATAGGACTAGAGGGACAATAATTGCTATATATATCGAGTCTAAAATATATTATATAAGAAATCGAAAAGTGTAAAAAATATTAATAACATCAATTGACGTATATACTCGGAACATTTCCGAGTCACAAGCTAGTGGCCACCATCGGATCCCAACGAAGTTTTCTTTGAGACGGTCGGTGGGTTTTAGAAGGGTGAAGTTCATGGGTTCGGCAGAAATGGAGCTTCTCTCTATTATGAGAAAAGCTCGCGTCGACATGGCGGATCAGACTTTTCTCCATCGRTTTCCGCGCARCTTACACAATTGACTGAGGAATTGGTGCGAGCTAAGGYGGAGTTAGCGGAGAGAGACCGCCARCGGGACGAGGAGCAACGTCGTCTAGCCRAGCAGCTRAGCCAGCGGGACRAGGAGRAACGCCGTCAAGCGGAGAAGATAAAGCAGCAGGATGCGTATATGGAGCCAATGAGGGCGCAGATGGACGCTTTCATGAGGCAGTTCGGCGATCCGCCTCCCTATCCTGGACGCTTCTCCGACGATCGCACAGACGGTTCTACTGCTTCGGGAACCTTCGTAGCGTAGTTGTAGTTAGTTAGATTTGGATTTATTTTCTCGTACTTTGTTATTTGTTACATTTTCACTTAAAATTTTAGAAASTATATTGAGTTAATCTTTCATGTAATGCAACTTGTTTATATATAATATAAAACTTAATTTTTTGTATATTTATTATGTGTTTTGTTAATATTTATTTTCATATTACATTTACGGAAAAAATGGTGAAAAACGGAGGTGCAAATAAAAAAAAAACCGGGGTTAACTTCTTAGCGACCGATTATTCGGTCGCTAAATTTTAATTCCCTCCATTTATTTGGAGGGAAAATACAATTAGCAACCGACTAGTCGTTCGCTAATTGTATTTTCCCTCCAAATAAATGGAGGGAATTAAAATCTAGCGACCGACACGAAAATCGGTCGCTAATAGCGACCGAATAATCGGTCGCTAAAATTTTCCACGTCGAATTTCACTCCAAGTTTGTGAGTCGTGTATCGGTTGGAAAATCGGTCGCTACTTGGTTAGCGACCGAAATTCGTTCACTAAATAATTTTAGCGACGAAGAAAAAAGCGACCACGTTTAGCGACCGAAAATCGGTTGCTAAATGCGGTCGCCCGTGCGTCTTTTTCTTGTTGTGATGGGGTAACTCCAATAATAGGTAACCACCCACTAAGCTATTTAAGTAACTTCCCACTACTTAAGTAACTTCTCACTACATGAGTAGTTACGCACTACATAAGTAACTTCCCATTACTAGGTAACTACCCACTATTAAGTAACCACCCATTACAAGGCATTGCTAGGTAACCACCCACTACTTGATAACTTCCCACTACCATTTCATGTTAACTACCCATTACCTCCTTGCTTTTAGGATTTTTTCAATCGTGTGTTTGTTGGATCCACCTTTTAAGGCGATTGAGGGAGTGTATGGTGGTTACCATAACCACCTACTAACACCACTCCGCCCACTATTGTTGTTGACAAAATTCACATAAGCAATTGAGCACCACCATGTATCATTCAACATTTACACATGTCATTATGTATCGGAGAATACATACACATGTCACTCTGTCCCACGGATCACATACACATGTCATTATGTGTTAATCATCACTTATACATGACATTATGTCTTAAAGAACACTTTGCTTTATTAACAAGTGTCTTAACACAACATGGCAACAAAATTTACACTTTGCTTATTAACAAAAGAACACTTTATTAGGATGATACATGGCAACAAAAGATCGAACACTTTGCTTTATTAACAAGTGTCTTAATACACTATATAATTCCATCAAAATTTACACTTTATTAAGATGATTCTATAACACTAATTGCCTACAAGTATTGAAATACACATGAATTGTATGGCTGCATCACTAGCGGTATACCCACATTATTCTTAGTCCTGGTATATTTCTACCATAACAAAATAAACTTATAAATTAAATGTTTGAAAACAGGTATCAATTAATGATTCCAGTGAAACAAGAGGATGCATATGTCACAATAGGATTGTTTGACAAAAGTATCGACAAAATTATAGACTTGCCAATAGCAGCAATGATGCAAATAAATGCCCAGATATAGACCCATAAATAAAGGCTAACTTTTGAATTTAAAAAAACAAGAGTTGATAGCAATTTTGTAACTAAAGACATCGTAACCAATGATATTAATCTAGATGTAGAACTATTTAGCCTAACATTGTAATATTAATTTTGACATACCTTGGTGGGCCAAACACAAAAAGTCCACACAATGAGAATAATAGACCACACATATAAGCCAAACGGGGTTCCTTCCTAAAATCATATGGTGATAGGTGGAGTAACTCATTGACTTATATGTTGGTCATTATCTATTCATTCTTTCGATGCGAGACATGTACATACATGTGAGTACTCACTTTAACAAATTTGCATTAAATTGTAGGTTTAATTAGTTAGTTTTTTTTTTAATTTAAGTTTTATTGTATACTAAGGGACTTCGATGTATGCGTGCATATAAATTTGCGTACAATATTTATTCTGAAACTCTTCAATGTATAACTAAATTTACTTTGAATACTTTAGTTCGTGTCTTTAATTAAAACATTTATACATACACGTGCATTAAAATACAATAATTAATTACATTAAACTATTGTCTTTAAAATATAATTACCTACATACTATCACTTTTATGTTGTAACTATTATAGCATTGAAATGTAAAAAAACAAAAATCACCCGTGTTGGCACGGGCTAAATACTAGTTTTAAAACCAAAAAGAGCAAAAGAAGAAAGGAAAAATGTGACATGTGTCAAGATTGTAAGTAAAAACCAAGAAATATTTTAAAATCAAAAAGAGCAAAAAAAAAAAAAAAAAAAAGAAAAAAGGACATTTAAAATGAAAAGAGGAGAAAAAATGGAAAATGTGACATGTGTTAAGATAGTAAGTAAAAATTAAGTTATTAAGTACTATATAGATATAGATATATACATAGATTTGCTTTTTTCTCGTCAAGAAAAAGGGTCACTAATATATTAATTGTGTATCTGATGCATACAAGTATTTTTGAACAGAAAATTAAAACTTGTTCTCAGGCCCTTGCCTTATCCACCACTTCAAAGCTACTTATCTAAATTTATTTTAGAGTTATTGTTACAAGTATCTTATTTCGGGGCACGTTGTTTTATGAGGTCCTGAACCGTCGCGCACCTCACGCTGGTTCAGCCACGCTCGTGATTTAATATCAATTATTGTTGCCAATCAATTAGAAGCATAGGCTAACAGAACATTTATATAGGTGAATTGATAAATAGGATGAAATCAATGCATATTAATCAAACTAGCAAGTAGTACATAATAATGATCTCTCTCACACAGCTGCGGCTTTATTATATATACGGTAAATAATGAAACAAACGAAGATACATACAACCAAGTAATCAAGTACTCCGTACTTAATTAGTGCATATATATGTATACATATATGCACATAATACATGAACACTTGGAGAATTAAAATGACAGATACAATAATGCAGTAAATAAAAAATGACATACATCCCGCAGAAACCAGAAGGTGACATAGATCGAGATCGATATGATAAATAACTACTCTGATCGAGCTTCCCCGTCATCAAATGCTAATTCATCAGTAGTAGTGCTACCAGGAGCATAACATCTTCCGCTAAGAGTGATGGCATCTATACGGCATTGATTCGGGTAACAACATGGTATCGCAACAGTGCAACCCTCACCAATACCCGCTACACAATCTTTTATAGGAACACACCTGTTTTCTGTGCTGAGGAACCCTTCACAATACAACCCATGACAGCAGTATTTATTCTGCCATGGCAAGGCGCTACAGTACTCACCCTCTACTCGACAACGATCTTCAACCGGAGCGAAAGGATGTGGTACTCGACCGAAGCAGCACCCCACAAACATATTCATCACCACTAACCCAACCATTATCCCAATAAACTTGTTCATCCTGTTAATTTGATTTTTCTTTTATGTGAAAATACCTGGTGCATGGAAAAACTTAGTGCATAGATGTTACATATTTATAGTAAATTGAAGTATTGGACCTGAGTTTTAATTGAGTTTTTTTATGGATAATAATATAATGAAAATGTTTATGGTATTACAAACCAAAAAAAAAACCTTTCAGAAATTATCCGACCGTTTGTCTCGTAAAGTCAACAACCTGTATGTTGACGTTCCACCAGTAGCGTCGTAATGCCTCAATTTACGACCGTCAAACTCGGTAATTCTGACTCTTGCTCGCAAGTGTTGGTCTTAAGTACGTCGGTAGTTACACCTAACGATCGGGGTAAACCCTTTTATCGTTTCCAATTTATTTTGACCACTAGTTTCCGTTGTATGTCCAACGGTATGTTACCGACCGTTTTTGTTTATTTTGGTACGTCCTAATAATTTATTTCTTTTAATGCCGCGTATATAAGTAAACACCAAAGTTCAAGAAGTATCTTCGTGAAAAAGGATCAGAATATCATCCTTAATATATCAATATGATGTTACGTACTCGAACTCCCTTCGTGATCACCAAGAAAAACTCAAGGAACCCTTCTCAAAAAGGAAGCGAATTTCTTTTGCACTTACAAACTCTGCGAGTTGAGAATATACAAGCAATTTCAATTATACGCCATATGAGATGAAAAATATAGCCAATCGTTGTTATTTATTTGCAATAGCACAAAAAAGATGAGATTTGCTTTTAAAAATCCTTAAATTCTTTGAGGCGGTAACAACATTGAGTTTTAGAAAGGTCCAAAATATTACTTATGTTAGTTATGAATGTGCAATGAATAAATGAAAAAAGTCTGCTTTCTAGATTTTAATTTTAAAATCTTTATCTCCTAGCAAAAACATAACCGAGACCTCATGAGAAACGTTCGCAGATAACATATGCTAATGGACAATAAGTAACTCGATCTATGAAGCAAAAATCTGCCTTCGGTTTTTTGTTTGTGTGTTTTTTGTTGTTTTAACACCTAATTGTTTCCTATACAATGCAATTGATAGAGTCTAGTTTTTGGAAGAATTATTAGAGGTGTTTATTTTTAAGGAAACAAGAGAAAAAAGAAGATAATTATATTGCCCAAAAATTTGAGGGGAGGGAGAGGAGAACCTCTCTGAATGAGAAGAAGCAGAATTGCAAAAAGGTTATTTGAAGAAGACGGGGTCGTAGAAATAAAAAAAAAAAATTATAAAAATAAAATTTTAGAAAATCCAATAATTATAGATAAATGGTTAAGAATAACAGATAAAAAACAAATTTTCTTTAAAGTAATAAGAGAAAAAAAAAAGATTAAAGAGTTGAATTTAGGAGAGGAATATACAGCGCGAGATATAATAAAAGTTTATAATAAAAAACACATTAAAACAACAATTAAACAAAAAAAAAAAAACAAAAGAAAAAAAAATAATACAAAAAAAAAAACAAACACAAAAAAAAAATAGAACAAACAAAAAAAAACCACAAAAATAAATAAAAAAAAAAAAACCAAGAAAGACTACACTGTAATATTTGCTTTACCGCATAAGCCGCTGTCACTTTTAAACTCTTTGAACCTACTCACAATAAAGATAACAAATAAAATAAACTCCATCCAATCCCGCTAAAAGTAATTACTAATATTTATTTCTCTTTCCCAACATTATTTTATATTTCCACTTCATATATCTTATTACTCTAATCTAACAACTTTTTAACACCATCTTGAATATATTTTATTTTCTTTTTCCTTATACCGATAATATAATCATTATCTCCCATACTTATTAATATTATTTCCAAATTGATGTAATAAAAGTAATAATAAATTAGAGAGTAGACGATAATCGACGTAAACATTCTACTCCTGTATTATTTTATTCTTTATGAACTTATAATTTACCAGTTAATCAGTGTATTATCTCTACCTTTTTTGTGAAAGGGGGAAATGAATGGGGAAATAGAGGGAATTAGTGTCCCCTGAAGAAGGTGAATGGAATGAGGAGCGGAGAAGGAGATTGGGTTATGCGGATTGACTCGTTGTGGAAACTTCAGAGAAGGAGAATGAGAAGATGAGGGAGGGGTGAGGAAAGTGATAAAAGGGGGGGGGGGGGGGGACGTAAAGGACAAGAAAGGATTATAAGAAGAAGGGGGAGTAGGAACGTAACTAAATATATATAGAAGAAGGAGAGAAGGAGAGAGTGGAAGGAAAAAAGTTGGAATGAGGTGGGTAAGAATTAAAATGAACCGAAGGGGGCGAAAGGGTGTGAAAGAAAGAAAGAAGAATGGCGAGAGAGTAAATGAAGGGAAGGGAGAAGAAAGGAGAGGGGAGGAAAAAAGGTAAAAAGAAGATGAAAGGAAGGGAGAGATAGAAGAAAAGAAGAAATGAAGGATAAGAAGAACAGACTAGGAAAAAAAAAAACGAGCGGAATGGAAAGAAAAAAGGCAGAAAAGGAGTGGGGCGAGAGGGAGCGGGACGGAAAAGGGGGAGAGAGAAGAAGATGGAGGGGGGAAAAAAAGGGGATGGAGGAGGTTACACGGGATGGGATCAAGAGAAGGAGAAAGAAAAGGAAGAGGAAGAGAAGAATGGTGAATGATGATTAATTCAGGATGGGAAGAAAAAAAAAAAGGGGAGAAAGAGGATAACAAGATCAAGTGGGACTATTACGAGGGTGCAGAGAGGAAAAACAAACAATAAATTTAAAAAGGGAGCGGAGAAAAAGAGAGAAAGGAAAAAAGGGAAAGGGGGACGCAGTAGCAAGGCGCAAGAAAAAATTCGATCTAATTTTTAATAAAACGGAAAAGAGGAGGTGGGAGGGAAGAGGAAGAAGAGGAGGGAGATCCGAGAAAGAATAGGGGATGAGGAAGAAAGGAAGAGGGTGAATTAGGACAGAATAAAGGGATAAAATGGGGTTTCGAAGGAAAAGAAGAGGGAAGAGAGAGGGGAGAGGGGGCGGAATGAAGGGAAAGGAAAAGACGAGAAAATGAGGGGGAAGAATTTGTAAGGGGGAATGAAGAAAAAACGAGATAGAGATGTTGGAGTGGCAAAGAGAAAAGTGGTTGAGGAAGGAAGGAAAAAAAATAATTTAAGCCATAGAAGCAAATAAGAAGAGGGAAAGGGAGGAAAAATGGAGGGTGAATGAGTAAAGAAATAAGGAAAGCGCACTATCGTTGGAAGAGTGACGCGAGGGTGGAGAGAAAGAGAACTGGGAGAGTGGGAAGAGAAGGAAAAGGATCGGCTTCCGTTGCTAATGCAACCGGGAAAAATGAGTGATTCAGCGAAGGGAACATGGAACGGAAAGAGAAGCAGGCGGAGAGGAGCGCAAACAAAAAGGAAACAAGGAAGGGGAAAGAAACACGAAAAACCAACCAGAACGGGAGAAGAACAGAGCGACGCGGCCGGGGCGAAACGAAAGCTAGGGGACAAAGGAGGAACAACCAAAAAGGGAGAATTAAGGAAGAAAGGGGGTGAGGATTCAAAAAATACAAAAAGATTGAGAAAGAATAAGCGGGGAGATGGGAAAACATCAAAATGCGGTGAGAAGGAGGATGACAACTAGAAATCAAACACTAATCAGAGTTTAAAGCATTTCTAAAATAATGCAACTTCAACTTATTAATTGTTTTCAATTTCCCTCCAAATAAGAAAAACAAGGGTAGGAGAAAGTTTATGGGGAGACTACAATCAAAACCAGAGCATGTTACATAGAAGATTTTTCTTAAAATGCGAGAAACGTATTATCATAGCAGTTCTTCACTAACTTCTTTATTGTCTAATTGGAGTAGCGCCCATCTTTAACGTATACGTATTACGATAAATTCAAACCAAAAAAAAATTAAAGAAATTCCCAACACACATTCCTCAAAATAAAAAAAAAACCCAATGAAACAAAATCCCATTCTAGTATTCCTAGGTTTCAAGATTGAGCTGAATGTTGCATCGAGGTGGCGAACTGGCTAGTGTTGAGAGCTAGCAGAGGTGCATGTGGTGGATGTTGC
>SNQN01002921.1:42917-63834 GCA_008642245.1 Bassia scoparia
TCGGTAACATATGAAATCCACATGTCCCTTATCTCGTCGATAGTGTTTTGACTATAGGAGGAAGGAGATTTGTCGAAAAAGTACTACACATGAAAAAAATATAAACAAAGTTAATTAATCATACATAAAATTATTGAGTAGGTAGGCAAAAGAAAAATTATGAGCCTACTTTACAAGTAAATTGGAAAAACTAAAGTAATTTATAAGCAACATAACGACTATATATTTTATTGGGAAGATATACGATCACCTTCAGGATGTAGGTGTACAGGTGCCTTTGGTATCATGTGGTTTGGCACAGTGAGGCTATGCCTAGGCAAAAATTCATTTAGTGGCTGGTCATGCTTAACAGGCTTCCTGTTAGAAGCCGCTTGTATCATTTTGGGTGTTGTGATTCTGCCTTATGTTGCATTTGCGCTGCTGACTCTGAGACGCATGAGCACCTCTTTTGGTTGTGTCAGTATGCTCAGTTACTGTGGCAAGCTATTTTTGGTTGGCTGCAGGTGGTTGTACAGTTCAGGAGTCTTTCTCATCTTGTGAGTTGGCTTAAGAGGGGCAAACAGATGACTAGTCTGCATAGACGCATTGTTGGTGCTGCGGTTGCTGGTGGTATTTACCAGCTTTGGCTAACACAAAATAGAGCATTTTGGCTGCAGGAAGTGTACACTATTGCTTATAATCTGCAASAAGTCCAATATTTTCTACGCATTAGAGTTAGAAAAATTCAAGCTGAGCTTGTAAAATGAAGCGTAAAGATCGTACTTGGCTTTGTAATGTGTTAGGCATTGATTTCTGATTTGGCTGTTCTCTAGCTTGTTTGGTATTGTCCTATCTTTTGGACATGTTTGGTTGTATTCGTTGTTGAGCAATAAAATTTTCCTTACTTACCAAAAAAATAACGACTATAACTAGGAGTGCTTGATACACCTAATAGCCCTAAGAAAGGCTATGTCTCATCCATGAAACAAAAGAAGGTACCAATAAGAAACAATAATTTCAAAGCAATTGCATTCATAACAACTTTATCCAACAGTTCCAACCTTTCCAACAAAGTCAACTACCATGGAAGGGTGTAAAATACCTCAAAACGCTTAGAAAAGATAGAAGGAATAAAAAATAAACAGACAGCATAACAGTTATAATTAGGATCATTAGGTACACCTAATAATCCAAAGAGGGCTATTGGTCATCCATAAAACAAAAAGTGTACCTGCAAGAAAACATACTTGCAAAGAAGTGGTGTTCATAACCACTTTTGAACCAATTTTAAGGAAATGGTGTTCATAACCACTTTTGAACCAATGTTTCCAACAAAGTTTACATACTACATATACTATCAAATATAGTGAAATACATTTGAAATATAGCCACAAAATAAGCTGATATGTGTATACTTAAGGTGAAATTTATATGTGCCGATATGTGTATACTTGAACTGAAATTGATATGCTGCAATATACTTAACCAGTAACTTTATATGGTATAATATGTACTTAACCTTAAATTTATATGCTTATAAATTAGTTGCTCATAATATGCTTATAGATTAGTCGTTGATTATCATAAATTCATACTCTAATATGCTAGTAATGGTTGTCGTACTACTATATTATAAGATGGATTTCTCGCCTACCATTTCAATTTGACGAACCTTACTACTAAGACATAGCAGCAAACAGCAGCAACAATAGAAAAGGAAAAAACAGGAAGAAGAAGTGAGGATTTCATGTTGAATACAAAATGCTCACATAAACCAAAGAAAACTAATTTCAAGACAAGAAAGAGGTAAAGAATGAATAATACCTTGTCAGGGATAAATGCTCGTCTAAAATTTATGGTCTCAAGCATGTATCTGCATATGTAGTAACCACAATCCTTCGAACCTAAGTGTTGTTGAGGGCACTGTAACATAAGCATGTTTTAATCAAGTATTTCTACTTATTAAGTGTTGTAAATTATATCATCAAATTATATCTATTTACAAAGTTAAATCAAATATTGTACCTGTATTATTTTCCATTCTATTTTGGGATCACCTTTCAAGTTCTTGCATTGCTTTCGATGTTTTAAGCCAAATTTTACAAGTACCCTAAATGATGACCAATACATCAATAGTCATTGTTATGAATTATAACTAAGTTTGTAGAATAAATAATTTAAACAATGTAGTTGTGTTCATGCTTACTTTGTGAAGGGAGACTTTGCAAATTCACGTGGTTCATTCTCTACCCCGGCAGGATCCAACCAAAACACTACTCCAGCCCATGGACTAATCACAGCTAACATCCAATGATCACTATGCACAAACATAATTAGTATTAATGACTTTATTGTTGAAAGAGGATATAAAACGAATATGTATATATGCATAATGCATTAATCACTTACCTTTCATGAAAAGGGGCAAAAAAAAGTTGATGTACATTTTTGCAATCATTTTGTGTGAAAACACGATATAAGTAGTCAAATCGATCRYCTTCATTTATCACTGGGGTCAAAGGAGATATCATATTTGTGTCGCAGAAACCATACATCCCAAAGATACCATTTTTATGACATAGATCGCTCAACTTCCTAACAATCCAAAGAAGAAAAATGAGAAATTAGGAAGTACATGGAAATTGTGACACATGGAGGGTTGGGTGGGGGTTTTAATATAGAAGGGATAGATGAGAAAGTGTTGACAGATGGTGGTACACAGTTATTTGATGCAAATATATTTCAAAAAAGAAACCCAACACAGAATACGACCACACATTTCCTGAATAAGCAAGTCATGTGTGTAAAGAACTAACCAATGTACCTTTTGGTTCCGTAAGCCAAGTAGTTAAACCTCTTCCCCCGTAAGAAGTCATGTATCAATGCTTGTATAATATATACTAACTAATATAATAACTATGTTGTAAGTAAAAAAACAATTCAAATCTATGATTAGTATCATGATTCAGATATGATTGCAACAATTAACAATCAAGTGCATCAATTTTGTTTGTTGCTTATTCATTTCTTTATTATAAAACAACATGTAGTTACACTTGTATATTCTTTGCCTATCAAAGCACATCACTTTGGACTATATGTATATAATATGGTTCTATTGCGGTGACTTTCTACACTTCCACCCATTCTATTTGAGATTATTGAGTAGTATGCTTCAAAAACGATTGTTAGTGGATTAGTTATTTCCTCAAGTTTCTGAATTAGTTGCAAGTATTTAGTCTGAGTTAATAATAAGATAATTGTTCATGGGTTAGTGGAGTTTATTAGTGGAGTCAATATCCTACTATTAAGTAATTAGTTGGCTTAGATTTAGCTTTGTTTGTTAGTCTTATTGGCCTATATAAGGCACTGATGTTTTATTTAATTTATGAATGAAATCAAGCAGTCTTCTTCTACTATATTTTAATACTTTGCCACTCTAATATTCCAACAGAGATAGTCATTCATTGAATCACTGATTTAGACATGAGAAAAGTCCTTATGAAGTTTGTATATCATATAAAGTGAATACTATGTAGCAAGAACATCTACGTTTGGTACAAATTGTGAACAATTTACTCTTCACAAAGTATTACTATGGAAATTAATATATTAGCATGAGCATGTAAAAGACATTCTATATATATTACTGAAGATATTAGTATAGTAAAAGACAGACTAACATCTACCGTACCCTCCCTTATTATTACTGAAGATATCAGTATAGTAAAAGACATACATTGCCCTTGTAGAGCGCATTCGCCTAGATCATCATATAGTTCAAGAAAGATCTGATCAATAATAGAGCTCTTCACATATACAGAAGGAAGTCAGGGTACTCGATAAACATGAAGGAAATTACATGTTGTTGCAGAAGCTACTAAAGTTTTTTTTTCCATTTATTGTTTTAGCTTCATGTTAATCAATTCATTGTATATTAAACATATTGATAAGTGATGAAAATGAACTCACAACAGCAATATGGCATGTGTTTTCTACATCTTATGTACAAAACCTAAACGTCACTGCAAGGAATGAAGGCTCAAAGACCCGCCATTTTAATAATTAATAGATTTAATAAGCCAACATGTTATTTTTCTTATGGCAAGAACTGTATATTTAGCCACACTAATCTACCTCAGTGAATTGCAAAACCTTCTATCATCAAAACGTTATCATTTTTCAACAACTACAATGAACTTTTTTTTTCTGATCGCAGTGATTTTGCATCTGTAATATAGCCATAGGTGCGTGAAAGCGATTTATTTATGGAGATTATTGTTACTTTCGTGAGCTACTTATGAACATATTCGTGCAGCATAACATCTTCTGCTCTGTTTTCGTGCATACATGTCATTAAATTGTTGATATAGGCTCACAAACTAACCATATGTTGCTAATAATAAGGATTAAATTCTGCATCTTATGAAATACTAATGAAAGGCTACTAATATAGATTACTTTTTTTTAGTGAAAAACTGGCTCAATTATTTATTAAGAAACATCCGAGCAGAGCTCAAACAAAGTATACCAGAGTAGCAAATAGCTAGTACAAAATAAGCAATACAACAGAACCATAACAGGCTTGTACAACAAGCAGCCCAAAACAACAGAGATGAGAAGAGAATGAAGGGGCTAACGATGAGCTCCCTTAAGATCAGAGTTGAAGTCGTGAATCACTAAGGGAGGGGGTCCCTCATAGAAACATTTCTCCATTTTCATGGTCACGACAATCTCACCCAGACCATGAGCAACATGGTTAGTTTCTCAGGAAGAGTACGTACATTAAGGAAATAATAATATAGATTACATTGTTGAAGTTATAAAATTCCCATCAAATCATATAAAATACTTGTATATTCATATATGAAATTTATGTAAAGAAATATTCATATAAATAGTTCAGCATGCATAAACGAATGGTATGAAGTAATACAATTAATGAAATTTGAGATAAACAAACATAAAATTACTGACCGTGGAATGCAAGACAATTTACTGATTCATGCGCACGACACAATTGATGCCCTCCTTCGTCGACGCCGCTACACACAAATGGTCGCCGCTACACACAAATAGAAAGCAAAAATTAAATCTTCAACTCCATTATTATTTCAATCACTCCTAAAATAAACACATTGCCAACAAAAATAGGAACCAACAGCTACATACGAAGTATCAGAATAAGAAAACCCATTAATATTAAACATAAACAATTCTTCTAAGCACCAATATTATGGTTAAGATGCAACAAATTCTGAAAATTCAATGTAATTTCTCAAATCAACTTCAATTAGTACCCTAAAATCAATTTTGATGTCAATTAAAAAGTGCTTTAATTTTATATTGCAGCGAGCAAGCGTACAATTACCTAGCAACAATTATATGATTATTCAGCAACAACTAATCTAATAAATTGAAAAAACTAAACCTCAATTCATCTGATGAAATTTAGTTGAACCTGATTTCACGAATAACATCTAACATATTGTGAATGATTTTTTATAACGATAATTTCCATCAAAATCGCAAATAAGAAAAGAAAAGAAAAGAAATTCAGGGTTCAACAAACAAAAGCATAACACCTAATTCAATTAGGGATTTCGAATTTCAGAAAAAATTTCAAAGACATTGTTACAAAAAATATTTACCTGAATTGTTGACAAATTTTCAAATGAATTGCCCTTGAAGATTGAGTTTGATATTTTTTGCTAAATTGTGCTTGATGTACGTTTGAGTTTGCTTGAATGAGTTCAAGTATTCAACCGTCTAGTGAACTTTCAATTGACTGACCGAGTAATGTGGCGGGATATTTGCTTTTTTCCTTTTTTTTATTTCAATTTCATGGGATAAACAACTGTTGTCTTACAAAACCGTTTACAAAAATTTTTAGTAAAATAAAGGCAAAACTTTACAAAACACCTCTCTATAATAGTTGTTATTTTTGTTTCTTTTATAAAACACTTGTATGTGATAGGTGTTCTCTTTGTTGAGAGAAAACACCTTTATCACTTGTCCGTTCTCTTAAGAGTGTTTCCTTAGCCCAATTTTGTAGTAGTGGAGGTTACCGCACTTGGCGATCTTGTGGATATTTCAAAGGATTGTACTCTAAATTACAAGTTCACGATGGAATTAAAAGATTTGTAGTACATTATATTCAATGTACTCATTATAATTAATTTATCTTTATTCTTTCTCATAAATTTAAAGTATATGTTTTGTCTAATATGATGTAGGAAAACACATTAAAACACAACAAGAATCCGCATTATTAACGACTGATTTTACCGACTGTCAAAAAAACGGTCGGAAAATGTCATATTACCGACCGTTTTTGGTTGGATGCAATTTACCGACCGTTTTGTTAGATTTACCGAYCGTTTTTTAAATTGGATGGAAATTACCGTCCGTTTCCCAATTTTACCGACCGTTGTACGGTCGGTATTGTGGTCAAATTTTTTATTTGACTTGAGAATAAAAATTACCGACCGCCAACGTGTGTTTACCGACCGTAGGCAGTCGGTAATTTGTGTTTATTGAAAATTTTTTTGTCGACCACATGGGTCGTGGCACTCGTGGGCCATGGCCACAAATTAAATAACTCACTCTTTTTTTTCGTTTTATTCACTCATAATTCAACCCATGCCATTCACTCACTCACTCCTTCATTTTCCTCAATCACTTTCTCTCTCCTAATTTTCTCCTCTTTCTCTGAGTTCCCTCATAAGAACCACCACACACCACCCTCTCCCCCCGCCTCTCCCTCGCGACACCACACCACAACCTTCTCTCCCCGCAACCACGATGCACCTTGGCGAGCAACCGCGACCACCACTGTCGATTACTGGGTTTTCATTTTACTGTGTTTTTTTTAACCGATTTTTCCAACTCGATTTTGTTTGAGTTTTTGTTCGTTGCTTTCAATTTTCTTGTGTTTTTGCTCGTTCCTTTCTATTGTTTGGTTTTCTATTTAAATTTTAGGAGTTTTTTTTCAAATTGGAAATTATTTTATTTTAGATCTAGGGTTTTTTTTGTGTTTTCATGGGATTTTCAAGTAGTTTGTTGTCTTCTGATCTTGTTTTCGTGTTTTGGGGTTTTCGAATCGCGCCCTCGCCTCGCCACTGCTGCGCTGTTGCCGAGGTTTCGCCGCTCCGACGCCGCGCCAATAAAAATGGTAAGTCGCCTTTTATTTTTAGATCTAGTTTTTTCATTGTTATTAGATTTTCTTTTTTTTAACATTTCTGGGTGTCAATTATGTTAAATTATTTTTCGATTTTTATTTTCTGATTTTTTTATTTTTTTTAACTTGTTGATTTTTTTTAAGTTTTTAATTTTTGTTGGGGTAAAAAAGTTCATTTTTCTAATTTCCTCATATTCCAGATTGTGTCCCCATTTCCTTTTGATTTTTTTCTTCAATTATTCGGTTTATTTTAATTCTAGATCTCGTTTTTTTAATTCATTTTATTTTCCTGAATTTTCTAGATTTTGATTTTTTTTTCCACAATTCTTTTTTTTTCTTGAATTTTCCAGATGTTGGATTTTTTTTTTGTACGATTCTTTTTTCCATTTGATTTCCAAATCTTGATTTTTTTCTTTCTCAAATCGTTTTTCTTCTTCATGATGTCCCTGTTTTTTTTTTGTTTACACAATTTCAGTTTTTAGTTTTCATTTTGTTTTTATTTTGTTGGTTTCTTATTGTGTTTTTTTGTTTCAATTGGTTAACATAGTTCGTTTGATTTTTATTTTATTTTTATTTTTGTATCTAGTTTTTTTCCAGTTGATTTTAGTTATAGGTTTTTTGATTTATGTGTGTTTTTGTGTTATTTTCCAGAATTTTATTTTGATTTTTAGTTTGTTAATTTTTGTGTTATTTTTTGCAGATTGAAGTTGAAGATATATTAGTTTCTTGAGTGAAAGAAAGATTGAATTTAGTTGAAGATTAAAGTTGTAGAAGTAAAYTACAGTAATTTTTTTATGATTTATTGTAAAGTTGTAAAAGTAAATTAGTTGAATTTATTATTTACGAAGTAGCTTGATAAATKTTAAAAAAGTTATTGTAAAGGTATTATTTACGGAATAAAGTTGATTTATTATTTACGAAGTAGCTTGATTTATTATAAAGTTGTAAAATTAAATACTCTATGGTTATGATTTATTTTGGCTCAAGTATAACAAGGTTGTCAGAGCTTCTCTGATAGCTCTTTTTTTTTATTTTATATAAATAGTTTACCGACCGCTTTAGCGGTCGGCAAAAGTCAACTATTGAATTTTACCGACCGTTTAGCGGTCGGTAACAATTAAAAGTTGACTTTTACCGACCGCTTATCATAAAATGCCATATTTATTTGAATAAAAAATTGAACTCATAGCTGATTTCCGACCGCTAACGGTCGCAAATGTGCTACATTACCGACCGTTTGGTGGTCGGTAATCTGCGACCGTCGCAAACGGTAGGTAAATTGCGTCCGTTTCAGACGGACGCAAATCAACGTTTGTTTCTTAGAATGGTCGGTAAGTACGGTCGGTAACCATTTTCCGACCGTTAAACGGTCAGTAAACCATAAATTACCAACTGTCAGTTACCGACCCTAAACGGTCGGTAAACCTATTATCGACCGTTCCCGCGTTTTTACCGACCGTTTTTGGTTTGTTTTAGACGGTCGGTAAAGGCTAGTTTTCTTGTTGTGAAATGCACATTATGTTGTACATATGCACAACAAGTGACAAAACATATGAATGACGACGATCGCAGAATTGTCATACTACAACTTGCTAAGATCAACACTTGAAAAGGTTATAAGTTATACATATTTGTATCCCAACTATACATGAATATAATTATAGCTCTAACAGATATTTTTGAAATAGGTGAAATTTATACCTATTTTTTGGAAATTCATCTAATATTTTTCCTAAAATATTTAGAAAATATGCTGACATGTCATTTGGATGAGCTTGCAAAATATTCTAAATATGCTATGACTTTGCAAATTAAAATTATCCCTATATAAATTATATTCTATAAAAATTATATGTATATAGGTAACATTGGTCGATTAATGTCATACAACAAGTATTAAACTATTAATTTTGTTGTACACTTGGCTAGCATTTGTATTTTAGTTTTGGGTTAACCAAATCAGTTGGGTGATTTCGATTAGTTTATAATTCAGTCAAAACATGCAACTATATTATATTAGGTCAAAAATAAGCCGATAATATATATGGTAGGGCCCCACATAATTACGTAAATTAGCCTAATCTTAGCTCTGTCGTTCACTGCTTTCCCGCTCATTTTTGCTATACTATATTTTCAAGATAAAATATATTTTGTACTATAAAATATCCTTAAAAGATAAATCTATAATATTTTTTTTTAAAATTCATCTAACTATATTTTCCCTAAAATATTTTGAAAATATCCTAACATATCATTTGTATGACCTTGCAAAATATTCTAAATATACTACGACTTTGCAATTTATAATTATCCCTATATACTCTGTAATTTATACTCTATAAAAATTATATGTCATGGTGAGATATATCGTCCAGACAAAATCACAGAGATCAAATTATACTTGCAAATTAATCGCACGATAATATACTTGCAAATTATATTGTTGATATTCTATATATAGTTAGTTGAGTGAAGTGAATGAGGGAATTAAGGTTTATTTTGGATTAGGGGAATTTTTTGTGTTGTTATTGGGTCGAGATGAGAGGGCCTCCTACTAGTGATGGCAATTTAATTCGGATCCGACCCTAATCCGCTCCGATCCGAGGGAAAATATCCGCTCCGAATCCGATATAAATAAAGTCCGACTCCGACTTYGTTAAAAAAATCCRACTCCRAGTTGGAGRAGGGTCGGAGTCGGATCTCACAAAAAATCCGACTATATAATCCGACTCCGACATTCATACAMTTATTATCATTTMATTTTTATATTTATTAGGCTACTTATGTATAATGTATAGTCAAAGACTTTATTTCATATAAAAAAAGAGTAATATAAGAAAATTAATAGGGAAAAACAAAAAATACACTTAAAAGTAGAGAATTTTTTATATATATAAGGGAGAAAAACTCGAATTCAGGTGGGATCGGAGTCGGAGTCGGAGTCGGATCTCGTATTTAAAAATCGGAGTCGGAGTCGGATTCTCGGATTCAGATCTCGGAGTCGGAGTCGGATGCTGATTTATAATCCGACTTCCTGTAGGGTCAGAGTCGGATTATGCATAATCCGCTCCGAGTCCAGTCCGTTGCCATCACTACCTCCTACCAACAAAATTTGTTATCCTTGTTTTTGTTTTTAAATGTATTCAAAAGCTGGGGTTTTCTCAAAAAACCTCAGCTTTTGTGTTTCTTCCATTTTTTTTTGCTCTAAGATGGGTCAAAAGCTGGGGTTTTTAAAAAACTCCAGCTTTTGAGCTGCAGCTTTTGTCTATTTCTCTACTAGTGATATCATAGTTTTAAACTATGTTATGGTAATATACTCAATACTTATGTACGAGCAATTAGT
Source organism: Bassia scoparia (assembly GCA_008642245.1). NCBI lineage: Eukaryota > Viridiplantae > Streptophyta > Magnoliopsida > Caryophyllales > Amaranthaceae > Bassia > Bassia scoparia. Next base: position 53,420 of record SNQN01002921.1, read on the forward strand.
GTAAGATATTAAAAAATATTTAAATGATGAATATATACATACTTCATTAATAAATGTGTCAAAATCATATACTCTTCTTGAATAAAAAAATTGATAAATAGTGTCTTTTATAAACATTTTCGACAAATAAACCATCAAAAATGACAGTTTCAATATTTTTGATACAGTTGTAAAATTTTAATAGACTAAAGCGATAGAAATCATCAACAAATCAAACAATAATGTTTAAAAGTTCTTAACCCACTGAGTTGAAATCAGTCGGGATGAAAATTAATGGGTTTAAAAGGGTAAAAAATCTCTAAAGATTTTCAAAACCCATCACTTGTGGGTCGGGTTACAAGTATTTTTCAAGTCGGGTCAAAAGTTAACACTTCTATTTATTAGAGTACAAAGGGAGTACTCCCTCTGTTCCACTAAATTCTTGCCATTTCTACTTTACACGTTTGCCAATGCACAATTTACAAATGAAATATCTTTAATTATACATATGAGTAAAAATTATAAAAATTAGATTTTAATAAACTACTTGTTAATACGATTCTAACAAGACCACACTTGACCATATTCATTCTTACATATTGATGAGAATTTAAAAGATTCTCACTATTAATGAACATTTCTCACTATTCATTATGTCATGAATTTAGTGAAACAGAGGGAATATAAAATACTAATATTAATAAGAATACAATAGACGGAGTATGATTAAATTATAAGATTATCTAAACGTCCAAGACACGCGAATAAATATGATATATTATGGGAAAAACATAGTTATTAAATTCTTTAACATCGCGTCATCTACTTTCATCTATCATCAAATTCAATATTTAATGAATTATAATTTAAATAAATAGTCTTTAATAGTTTTTTAATAAAACTGTGCATCGCACGGGAACTAATCTAGTACATTTTAATATCGATGAAAGTAGCCATATTTATTACTCAGTAAAAAGCATTACAAATAAAATTTGAACCTAAAAAAAGTTGATATAAAGAATAAGCTAAACACACATTGATCATGAAAATTTCTCTAATGAAGATTATGAATGGTTTTAAATTACAAACCTAAAATTTAGAGAAGAATATAAGAAAAGAGAGATTAAATGATAGAGTATATAAGATGAGAATTTGGGTATTTATATACCTATAAAGTGAGTAAGATGAAGTATATAATTGGGGAAATAAAAGATTGAATAATAGAGTATGACAATACATTGATATATGAATGAGAAATAAAATTGATATAAATAGTTCTTAATTAATTAAATGTGTTTAGGGAATATGTGAATTATTTAAGGAATTGATTCATTGAATCAATCAAGAAGCTAATCAATGGAACGTTGATCAATATAGAATTGACCATACATTGATGAATCAATTATGAGATTAATTAATTCAATAATAGTGATAAATGTCAAATTACCTTTTTAAAAAATTGGGGAAATTCCATCCCGTACCATCGAGTTTTCGCAAAGTCCATTTGATACCATTAATATTTTTATAATCCAAATTATACCATTGTGATTAAGGCCTAATTAAAATAGTAACACTAAGTTCTAAATTCCGTTAAGTCTCAGTTAACCCTTAACCTAATTTTAATTCCCCTTYAAATAATACCTCCCATGTTCTAATTCCTTATTTTATTTCATCATCCTCCTTAATTCAACCACGTTTACGAATTCTACCACGTTTTCTTCTCTCTCAAGCTGGCTTTCTCTAATGGCTGCTCGAAGCTCCACGAATTTATCTTCAATTAATAGCTTACTCCAATTATTCCCCAATGGCTGCTAGATCGAATTTGAGTTTGATTTGAGTAAAATTCTGAGTCTGATTTGCGCAAGGCTGACTGTTGCAACAATGTTGAAGAATTTCAAGAGATTTTGATGGAATTTGTGGTTAACATTTCGTTGTTGTTGTTCATCGTGTTGTTGTTCTTTGTTCTAAATTGATGAACCTGTATTGCTCGTTTGTTGATCGTTGTTGTTGTTCATCGTGTTGTTGTTCTTTGTTCATTACTGTACTTGAAGGATTTGTATGTAATGTGTTCATTGTGGAAATAAAGTGGAGTTTTTTCTAGAAATTTGCCCTGGATGGGAATTTGTGTTAATGTATTTGATTTCTGCACAATACAAATTTACTAGAACAATTGCAATTAAAAAGGACTCACCTGGAACCCACCTGGTATTGTGAACCCTCCTTTGCTCCTTTGGTTTCACACACTTGGGCTAACAACCATGGCCACCTATTGCATAAACTCTATACTTTAACCAGGGATATTAAAACTTGGGCCCTTTCCTCCTGCCCTAACTTTTTCCACCAAAAGAAAAGGTTACAAGCAAGACTTAGAGGCATCCAACTAGCCCTGGAATCTAGCCCTGCAAACTCTTACCTTTGGGACCTCGAATCCACCCTTAGCCAAGAACTGGACAGCATCTTAGACAAAGAGGACTTGTATTGGAGGGTTAGGTCTAGGGAGAAGTGGTTGTCAGGGGGGGATAGGAACTCAGGTTTCTTCCATCAATCTGTTAAGATTAGGAGAAAAAGGAACAGAATTGTCTCCTTGGTTAATGATGTGGGGGAGGAAATTAATCACCCCCAGGTTTTGAGGGACCATATACAAAACTTCTTTGCTAGTTTGCTTTCTACAGAGAGAGTCAGTGTTCCTAGGCTTCATCCACAGTTTGGGGATATAGGTCTAGGCTTTAAACCTAACCTGGCTGAAGTTAAAAGGGCAGTTTTTAGCATGGGAGCTCTTAAGGCTCCTGGGGTTGATGGTTTCCATCCCATGTTCTTTCAAAAGCACTGGCATGAGGTGGGTCAGGATGTCACAGACTTTATTGCTAACATCTTTGAGTCAGGGGTTGTCCTAGTTGAGCTGAACCTTACATACATTAGCCTGATCCCAAAAGTGGATAGCCCTGAGACCATTAGGCAATTTAGGCCAATTAGTCTGTGCAACACTTCTTATAAAATCCTATCTAAGATCCTGGTCCATAGAATTAGGCCCTTTCTGGATAGCATGATCTCCCCCAATCAAAGTAGTTTTCTTCCAGGGAGAGGCACTGACCTAAACTATTTAGTGGCTACTGAAATACTACACTCAATGAGGAATAGGAAAGGGAGGAAGGGTTGGATGGCCCTGAGTATTGATTTAGAAAAGGCTTATGATAGGTTAGAGTGGAACTTTATTTTTGAGACCTTGGTTAAGAAGGGTTTTGATGCACACACTTGTAGCCTCATTATGAGTTGTGTTACTTCTGTCTCTTCTTCTGTCCTTGTGAATGGTGTTCCAACCCCTTTCTTTAAGCCTTCAAGAGGGCTAAGGCAGGGTGATCCCTTATCCCCCTACTTGTTTATTCTGTGCATTGACCACCTCTCTGACTTAGTAACCCAGGCTTGTAATTCTGGACATTGGACCCCCTTCACACTCACTAGGAATAGATATGCACTCTCCCACCTTCTTTTTGCTGATGACATTTTGTTGTTTGGTGAGGCTACTCTTGATACTTGCAATGCCATCCTCCAGACTTTGGAGTCATTTAGCTCTATTTCTGGGCTCACTGCTAACCTTATGAAGAGTAAGGTGTATTTTTCTAAAAACACTGATCATAATTTAGCCATTGAGATCTCTGAGTCCCTAGGAATGCCAATTCATAAGGACCTAGGACTATACCTTGGCTTCCCACTGACTGATAAGAGGCCTTCCAGAAACAAAGTTCTCTATCTACTCCAAAGAGTTCAGACTAAGCTTTCCACCTGGAAAACCAAATTCCTGAGCAAGGCTGGCAGAACCACACTGATTAACTCTGTGCTCCAATCCATTCCTATGTATACAATGCAATGTGTCAAACTCCCTGTTAGTATCATCCTTGACTTAGAGAAGACCATTAGGAGATTCTTCTGGGGTAGTAGCCAAACTTCTAAGGGTCTACCTATGATTGCTTGGGGTAAGTTAACTGGACCAAAGCACCTGGGGGGATTGGGGATCAAGGATTTAACCATCCTGAATGACATAGCTTTGACAAAGCTAGCTTGGAGACTACACTCTTCCAATTCTATTGCCTCCACTATTGTCCATGCTAAGTATATAGCTAATAAACAGGAGCCTACTCCTTTCCAAAGAGGTTCACATATTTGGCAGAACTTGGGTAGAGTCTGGACAACCTTTGAAGACTCTTCTGGTTGGGTAGTAGGGAACGGTTGTCACATTAGCTTTTGGAATGATGTTTGGACTCCCTATGGAAAGCTTAGAAGTCATGTGTTTGGACCTCTATCCCTAGAAGAAAACTCTAGAACTGTAAGCACTGTCCTTCTTAATGGTAAGTGGCACCTTGATTCTTTATCCATTTGTCTCCCTCATCACATCACTCTTTGGATTGAAAACTCTATGCCCAGTTTAGGGATGGATAGATTGGTTTGTTGGTTAGCTAAGGGTAACCACTTTGATTCTGCAGCTCTGTATCACTCTTGCTGGGCAAGAAAACACCAAGCTACCTATCAGAGTATTGATTGGGGACTACCCTGGTCTACTACCTGTCCTCCAAAAATTCAGATCTTCCTGTGGCAATGCTTCTGGAATGATCTGCCAACTAGAAGTGCTTTAGTTATTAGGGGGATTACTCCTAATGGTTCCTGCCCTTTCTGTCCCTCTGAGAATGAAACACTTCTCCACCTGTTTAGAGATTGCCCAAGAGTTAAGCAAATCTGGGACCTAACTATGCAACCTGATAGGGATGGAACCTCAGACTTAGATTTAGCCTCCTGGCTCTCCTTGAACCTGTCCTCTGAGTCTACTGTCCAGGATGTTCCTTGGCCAACTATGTTTAGTTTTATCCTTTGGAGGCTCTGGATTCGAAGGAACCAATGGATCTTTAATCACAAAGACATACCCCTCTCATCCTTTTGGTCACAAACACTGCACCTAGCCAAAGAGTTTTACAAGCCATGTACTTGCCTACCTCAAATTCCCACAATTGAACCACTCATCTTTGATCCCATAACAACAAACAAAACCTTAATATTGGATGCAGCCTTTAACCCATCTGTTTGCCTGGGAGGTTTTGGGATTTTATGCTTTGACTCTACAGGGACCTGGATCAAAGGGCTTGCAGGGTGTTTCAAAGCCCACGACAGTAACATGGCTGAGCTGCTCACCATTTCCTGGGCTCTTAGCTGGTGTATACAACAGAGATGGGAGAATTGCTTGCTCTTCACAGATTCATTGGTGGCAGTGGATAACCTTGGAGCTAATAGCAAATATACTGATAGGTATGTGAATCTGGTGACTGTGTGCAGGGCCCAAATGCGAGATGCCAGGGTGCTAGGCCTTCGAAAGGCAACAAGGAAGCAAGTAGCAGCAGCTGATCAGATTGATAGGACCATGTTGAAGCATCACCCTAGCTTGGATAATCTTTTGGTCATCACTCCTCCTTTGAATGTACCTTTGAACTGTAATTTTATGAGTGATGTTTGTAAAAATTATGCTAATCTAGTGGATTTAGGATATTTTGAACAAGCATCGAGCTTGTTGGGAGACTCTGCTTTTGAGAACATTGCTTGTATCTCTGACTAACGCCTTGGTTAGGCACTAAGTCTTTTATTTGCCCCCTTGACTCGAAAAAAAAAGGACTCACATATATTTACTGCAATTGAAAATCAAAATCATAGAAACCAAAAAATTCATTACTGGTTTAATGCAAAAACTCCCAAATTCATTACAGTCAGACTTTAACTTGAACAAAAACCCAATAGTAAACTAAAAAAATGTGATAACCCAATAATTAAGCAATTGACAAAAATAAGCAACTTTGAGTTCTTTAGACTAAGACTCAATGGCAGTAGACTCTAAGACATTATAGGACAGTAGGCTCATAGATAGTAAACTTATTCCCTTAGAAAAGTAAGGAGCATGATGAAATAAAATAAGGAATTAGACGTGGGGGTATTATTAAAGGGGATTGAAATTTGGTTAAGGGTTAACAGAGACTTAACGGAATTTAGAACTTAGTGTTACTGTTTTAATTGCCTTATTCCACATGTATCAATTTGGATTTATAAAATTAATGGTATTAAATGGACTTTGCGAAAACACGATGGTACGGGTGGAATTTCCCAAAAAAAATTTGTTGTGTAATAACAATGCATAGAAAGGGTATAAATGGCTTTTGATGGGTGGACACCATTGCTCCTCCCTTCACTATATTTAATAGAGATTTGTCTGTATCACATAGCGCGCCTAAAACCCAATCAAAACCCACATCTGGAAATAATCTACTATTCATCTATCTATTTGAAACATGCATCTTGGCACCATTGAGCAATGTGTTTTCACAAATTGGCTACAGTCCAACTTGCTTTGGACTGTGGTTCCACTCAAAAAGGATTCAAACGGTCCTAACCATTCACTTCAATTCAGCATGATAATCATCCGAACACGACCATAATAATCGAATCACAGAGTTTTGAAACTGAGTCTGTGTATCATATGTTTGGTTCTATTAAATGATGTGTTTCACGAATTACTGGCAATTACACGTTCAAGTGCTTATACGTACTAGCATTTTTGCCTCTTTGGCACCATTGAGGCAATGTGTGACGAAAGGGTTGGACATTGGCTTCAACCCATAGTTGAATCCTGTGGTCAGAAGTTCGATCTTATACCTCTTTTTCGTTGTAAATGTACTCGTCCTTGTGACTCATTCAATTCGCACAAAAAAAAAAAAATTGTTTCACAGTTTAATGGTTGGATTCTTGGGTATGTTGGATTTTTGGTCTAATATCTTGTAGGTAGTTCTAGTTTATTTTGATCTTTGGTGTAATGCATATTATTGTTAATGTAAATCGGGTCATGCAAGTTTAAGTGATAGAGGAATATGCTATTCCCAAGAGTCGAGTTGACCTCAACCACTAGCGTAACTTTTGGATGATTTTATCTCAACCAGATGATTAAGTTGTGGTTAGACTTAAGGATATGCTATATTATCTCTCTATCGTTACGTTAAAGTTATTAAAGTACGTCCCCCACGTTATCTAGGCTGTGCGCTTTGATGTTATGTTAACATACGAAGTCATTCATAAAGTACTTAACAGAAAATCTTTAACAACACTGTTGATTTTATTTATGAGGTTTTATTGAAATGTAAGTACTTCCTCAGTTTTCAACGAATTGTGCATTTACTATTTGCGAAAAAATTTATGAATATGTATTATATGTATACGTTAGAGGGGTCAAAGTAAAAAAAAAAAAAAGTTTAAAGGGGTGTGTGAAAGGGACGTGGGGAGTATTGATGGCGAGCTCAAGAAAAAATGATTTAGGAAGGATGTACAATTAAATGAACAAGTATAATGTACAAAGATTTAAATCAATCAAATGAAAAGTTGCACATAAATATTAAAATTGGAGGAATATTTAATTAATTCGGCCATAGCCAGATGATTCATTTTATGTTTTACATTTGGATGTGCATGGATATGTTTATAAAATGTTAGCATATCGTGAGAATATGCAAGATATATATACTTCGTAGTTGTTTATGAGGTGAGTTATGGATGATTTTTTAGCGATCTTATTTTTTTTGTTTAACTTGTAGTTAGTTCCTTGCTTCATTTTTTGTTTGGTGTAGATGCACATTTATTGTTAATGTAATGGGGTGTGGTAGCAGTAAGCTTAAGTGATAGAGAATGTCGATCATTATTTATATATATTATATATGATTAGTCTATATATCTATATATATTATATAGTTATATTAGAGTCTCTTAATGGAAGTGTGAGAAATCGAATCGTTGCGGCCTTGATTGTTTTAAGCTGGACGCGCTGTAATGGATGGCATAAGGTTTATAGTGATGTGCACGCGAATTTCCCTCATGCATGTGCATTTCATTAATAATGCATGTTATAGTAAAAATGCAGCTTTCATAGTAAAATTTGCACTTTACGTTTTTGGTGAGAATAATCTTGACTGTTTCCAGTTAAACAATCCGGCCGCCATCCCATCAAGATACTTCTGCGCTTCTCATTTAGGGTTCTTCTTCAGTTGATCTTAGATTATATATATAATTATATATTTATACTATATATATATATATATATATTATTATATTATCCCTGAGCAGCCTAGTTAACCTCAATCATTAGTGTAAACTTTTGATTGATTGATTGATTATCTCAACCAAATGATTTAATTGATGGTTAAAGCCTAAAAATATGTTATATCCTCTATCATTACGTTAATTCAAATTATATACTTAATATCGTGATCATCGGGCCCACTATATCCACTCCATACCTTTCAAGCCAATCAGTTTTGGTCGGCCATTTATTCATGGTTAATGATGGTTCATTCCTGATTATCTTTAAGGAAATTTAAAAATTATTATCATGCGTATATATATTTCAATTAACTTGCTATATTTGCCGTAAGTTTTTTTTCTCCCTTTTTTTTGGCCAATGAGCCACGATAAAGAGGTACATTTACAGTAGGGGAGGGGTTATAATTACCATAAGTGATATAAGCTTATTAAAGTTATTAAAGTACGTCCTCCACGTTATCTAGCACTATGCGGTTTGATGTTATGTTATAATTCATTCACGCCACAAAACTGGTATTTGGCGCCATCGAGGCATGTGTAACACGAATTAGCAAGAGTTTAACACATATACAGACATTCAGTATATGAATAATTCATCTTAAGATCGAATATGATCGAGCAGTATATCATATTATCATCCATCATATATTTGGAGCCATTAAGAGTGTGTTTCACAGATTTGAAAGAATCCAACATACCCAAATGTAAATTCTACTTCATCTCAATCCACTAGATTGATTGGGAAATCCTCATCATTTTAAGATCGAATATGATCGACCAAAATATCATCCATCATATATTGGGAGCCATTAAAAGTGAGTTTCACTTATTTGCAAGAATCCAACATACCCAAATGTTCTATTTCATCTGAATGATTTTAAGATCACCAAAATATCATCTATCCATCATATATTTATTTGGAGGAATTGGAGCCATCAAAACTGTGTATGTTTTTCAGATTTGCAAGAATCCAACATGCCCAAATGTTCTACTACGTCATCTGAATCGATAGCCTGTGCGGTCATAGTAACCCCGTTTAAATTTCATTGTAAAAACCCCAATAATCATTTAAATATCGTATATTGTGAGAATGATGGATAACTCAAGTGGTTAAAGTTTTCCTGCCTATTTAAGGAAATCTTGAGATCGATTCTCATCCTCACCCTTATAACTCTGTTAGCAACAAAAAAAAAAATCATATATGATATATGAAACGACCACTTATAAAACTTTACCAAGGATGCAAGTTTAAAACTTTAAAAAGTGGAAATAAATGTGAGTAAATCTATATCTATATCTATATCTATCTATATCTATATATCTATATCTATATATATATTTATAACTTGGTTTTAACTTTAAATGCTGACACTTGTCATCTTTTAATTTGTCAAAATAAAAAACATAAAAAAGGTTAAAAAATTGTTTATTAAAACTCTATCTTTTCATGGCAATTTTTTTTAAAAAAATATGTTGTTTAGATGAACAAAAAGTCAATAACCAACAATTAACAATTTCGTTAAACATAATATATTGTAAACCAACATAAACAGTTACATCTCTTCACAACAAATCTCCCGGATCTTCTCTTGCTTCATGGTCTTCTTCGTTTCTATCAAACTTGGAATTGTATAAATTGCCATGTTCATTGTACAAGTTCTACGTTTTCGAATGAACGATTGTTGGTAAGCATGTTGTTAGTTTTTCAATTGCAATTCAATGTCATTACTATTTCTCAATTTTCATGCAATATAATAAAATTGCAGTGTCAATTTCTTAGTGTATATAAACAAATTAAAGAATAAAAATACATAAACAGTTATTTTATGAACAATTTTTGTTGTTACAATAAAAGGATCGAATTGTTTTTATTATTTATTATAAATATTTGTAAAATAAATCCGCTCAAAATGTCATTGTACTTCGTATAAGATTACGGATTTAACTTCTTTATGTAAATTACTATGTTTTAAATTATTATATATATTATAATTATTATATTATTATTATTATTATTTTATTATTAAGATTGATTATAAGGTTTAAATTTATGCATTTGGCGTTCAATTCGTAATTTAAAAAAAATGATTTTATCTCTTTGATGTCGAAAAAATGTTTTTCCTTTTTTTAGACTTTTTCAATTAATTAAATCTTTAAATTGCTTAAAAATAGATGTATACTTTTAATATAGTGAATTGTAAAATCTTTCCAATTTTCACATTAGTTTTGGGTTAAAATTTATTAAATTCGGAAAAATATTCGACTTGAAGAACATGTTGAATCTAGCAAGTAGTTTTCACACACAAACAAAATTCAGATTA
>SNQN01002922.1:14980-26237 GCA_008642245.1 Bassia scoparia
TGGTAATATCAGCCATAATCGCAATAATATCAACTATGATCGTATAAAATCGCGCATATATTTTATACGATTATATTACGATATTATTTCATTACAATCTCGAAATTCGAGGTAAAATAATCTAAAATATCGTAATAAAATCCGACACAATCGCAATAATATCGAATAATAATCCTATAACATCACGTATGATTATATTACGATATTATACAATCTCAATCAAGCTATTCGAGGCAAGCAAATCGGCTAAAATCCATGCCTTTTTTGGGCGCAAATGCGCCCAGTTTCGGGCGTAGTTGCCCCCAAAACTTACCTGTTTTGCCGCCGATGTCGACCCTTGCTTATAAGTAGGGAGCCTACCCCGTTCATTTGATGAATTTTGCAACTTTGGACGAGCACTCTCTCTCTCTCTCACTCACTCGTTTGATTTTCTCTCACTCTCTCTMAAAAACTCWTTCAATCACAATTCAAACACATTCAAACACACAAAATACATTCAAAGGCTCTTTTGGAATAGATCTAGAGGGTTTACAAGGGTTTTAAGGTTCGACAAGGGTTCGTAAGGGTCCGAGGCAGCGTTCTTGGTTTTCGACATCGTGTTGAGAGGTAGGTTTGAGGCCAACGTCTCAATTCTAAACCCCCTTTTGCATGCTTGTTTAGAAATTTGACTTTCTATGTAATTTGCATGTAGTATTGATTAACAAAGGATTCAACAATTCAAATTAAAAACAACCTTAAGGCATAACTTTCAATTCTTYGCACGAGTGCTTACATGCTTCTCTCACAACAATAATATTCTTTAACAAAGACTTGCAAATTTTGTGTTTYACACCTAATAAGATAACTATGGACAACCGACATTAGGCTCCTGGAATACGGATCGGAATTAACAACACATGTCATAACAAAGTTGACACTATGTGCATAGTATTCTATTCAACAACCCGCCTAGTAATTTTGCATGCTTAGGTGTTTTAAAATGAAACTTTTTTTTGTCTTTCGTATAATCTGAAGCGCATAAGTAAGTAGAGTCGCTAGATGCGGGGGGGGGGGGGCCTTGCACTACTTCATCCTTACCTTGTCCCCTAATCCAATCATTTGTTGCACTACCAGAATGGACCTTCGCTTGCTTATTGCCAATTATAGCATGGCTTTTAAAACGGGTTCCGCAGCTTCCCAAAAGTAAGTCTACTGGTGTCTTCCTTCTACACAATTTCGAGTATAAAAACACACACCCAGCCATACTAAATATCAAAAGACAAGAATTCAATTCTAACAACAAATTGCCTCGCCCCTTAAATTGTAACCCCGTAGTAGATGGGGGAACCGGACCTAGTCCGGCCCGGTGACGCCCGGCGCCCATACAGTTTTTAGGCACTTCACTAGGAATTCACTAAAAGCTATACCTTTATGGATGTTCTGGGGCAATACTCGATGTACGCATTGAGCTCCTAAAGACGGAATTCTGTTTTAAGGATCTGCTAAGCGTAACATAGATCGTTGCACTGAGTTCGTTTTCTAGGCATCACGTCTGAGTATAAGGTGTTCTTTCATTAACATTGAGACTAGAACCAGGGCTCTCTGTAATGGCGCTGTTGCACTACTGTAGGCTTCACCCCCTTCAAGGTTGACCTCACCTTCTATGTCATGAATGAGCCACTGATAATCGCCTTGAGTGCTTGGACTGTGTTGTCAAGTTGAGGGGATCCACGTGCCTGATATGGATTAAAAAAAGATTCCTCAAAATCCAAGAAACGAACAAAACTGTTAGCGTTTAAACAATAAAATTCTAACTTCAAATCTGGAAAGACTCGAGATCTATAATCACCAAGATGGACCGCCCTAAAAGCAAACCGACCTAGTAGCCTATCACAAGAGAAATTTCCGGAACAAACACAAAACTCAAAGTTTTCTCTGATTAACAAAGAGATTTTAACACAATAATCTGAATTTTATGAAGAGTATTCCGACCTATTTTAATAACAAGCTAGTATCTAAAACAGTTAAGTATTATGAAAGATAGAAATCTTATCCAAAATATCCTAACAACATTATCCTAAATATCTAAATCTATAACATCCAAAAATCCTAACCAACCTAACTAATCTGGAAAAATCCTAACGACTAACTAACACGGAAAACCCAACTAAACCACGAAAACACGAAATTAACAAAAACACGAAATTCTGGAAATCTTAGTTTTATCCATATCCTAACTAATTATTAAATCCTACAAAACTAACAAATATGCTACAAACTAACTTAATCTACATATCGCCAATCTAACAGTTACAACCGATTTATTTTTCCACATTGTATCCTCCAAGCCGAATCCTTCCAAATATGACACCACTTGAAGCATTATCCTGAAATTTATTGTTTATCTCCAATCGAATAGGATAATTCCAGAATAGCCAAGAATCCTCATATTCTCCCCCCCCTTTGAAAGAAATTTCCCTCAATTTTGGTCGAAAAGTAAGGGAAGACACCAACGTTTGAAAGTAGTACTCACATTTACCATATTAGTGGCAAATCAATCTTGTTAAGCATTGTCTCTAACTTTCTGAAGGATCCTTGAACGGTCCAGCAGCTTTAGCTTCAACTGTTCTTCCTCTCATTTGAGAAGACTATCCTTCCTCAAATGCAACCAAACCAGATCACTCAACTTGAAAAGAAGTGTTTGTCGCCACTATTTGCCCCTTCATTACTTGTGATTCATTCTTTCAATCCGATCGTTGACTGATATGATGAGTTTCAAAAACTCCTCAAGTCTACCTTAGCAGTTCATGTATCACGCCCCTTTTGGATGGCAAAGCTCCAATGGTAGATAAGGCGTTCGATCCATACACACCTCAAAAGGAGAATTTAAAGTGTACTAGAATGACTCCTATTGTATGCAAAATTCAGCATTGCGAGCTTAACATCCCAATCTTTTCGAGTCTGTTGACCAAACCCCTAGAATGTGTCTCCAATGTTCATTTGTCACCTCGTTTGCCATCAGTTTTGGATGGTGAGAATTGCTTAAAGAACTTCTACCAACCAATCCATAGAGCTCGCGCAAAAGTGACTTAAAAAATCTGTACCCTATCAGAAACCAATGTCTCAAAGGTTAAATCCATGTTAAACAACTATCTCTAAATTAAAGATCTCCAATATGAGTAGCATCATCTGATTTTGTGCCAGGAACAAGTGTGCACATTCGAGAACATTACACCACCACCCTGATCCAATCTTCCTCGTTGAGTCCTGTGACCACAATTACTCCATACTCACACTTTCCCAAGGGTAGAATGAACAGCAAGGAGTATACACACCCTTGTGGAACGTTTTCTTGGACAATTGACATGTACTGCATTCTCCACAATCTTTCCACACCTCACAGTCTTTGGCAATAAGTGTTCTTGCAAAAATCCATGGTTTTTGGACCCCAAAGTGCCAGCAAGACCACCACCTGCCCTTCCACGAACCAAAAGCTCAACGAATTCCAACACTGAGATGCAAGTTTGCTTACCCTTGAAAAGAAACATCCACATGTATGATGAACTCACCAGAAGGCTTGCAAAGATCTTGAAAAAGTAGGATCCGTTATATAGTATTCTTAGCGATTTCGAATCCCAACACTTAGTCCCATAGCCAAAAATAATAATCCCCTTGAGAGATGCATCAGCTACCCAATTCGTTTTGCCCTCTGACTTTGCATGATGTGAAAGATTGCAAAAGACTCAACCCATTTAGCAATGTCTTATTCAATTTCTGTCCATTGTTACTACAAAGCCTCTAATGATCAAATCAAAATGAAAGGCTAGTAGGACGCAGTAAATTGCCATATGATCAAAGGATCAAACACATTGCATAGAACTCACATCCAGTAATTGAATACTTTCAGTCTTAGCACCCATTCAATTCTTCACTAAAGTATGCAATATGTCGCTTTTCTTGAATTAAAAACTCCGCCAATGCCACACCACTGCTCACATTCGACTTAAAAAGCTTCCGCAACATCTGTAGGGCAACGATATGGTGGATTGGCAAAGCTTTCTCTGATAGTCTCAAAGCTTGTTGACCTCTTAGAGTTCCTTCGAAACTTCTCTCCTTCTTGTTCAAGCGTAATAGGCTCCAATTGTTGAGAATTGCGAATAAAACGCTATAAAAACTGGCAGACCATGGAAACTTCGAACCTCTGACACACTATAGGCGCCAACCAGTGAGAATGGCTTCCACTTCGAAGTATCACATTCCCCGCCAAGAAAGCAATGTACCAGCAAAGTGATAATAGACACCATAACTTCACACTTCTCCGCTTGCCCAACATTTCACCATCCCTCAATTCCAAGATAATTTAGATGATCCAAATGTCAATTATTGCTATAAATCAGGATATCATCTAAACAACACACAATACTGTTCAGAAAGGACGTAGCTACCTCATTCATGATCGCATGAACAACTAGGCTTGCATAGCCAAAGGCATCCCATTCATCGCTATAAACCCTGCTTGTCTTGAAAAGCGTTCCATTCATCCCCTGCACACATCCGCATTGATGGGTACCACTCCGCAAAATTCAATCTTGGAAAAATCATAAGTCCATGAAGTATCCACATACTTTCCAAACGACGGATTCGAAACGATACGCTATGTGATGTTATTTCACGGCCCTAGAACATTACACTACGCCAAGAACCATCTTTCTTGCACAAGCAACTGGAACGCACAAAGTACTCATACTCTTTCACGAAACATAGCCACTATCAACAAATCTCTGAATTTGTCTCTAAAGTCTTCGGCTTCTTGAGATTGCATCGTATAAGCAGGCTTGTTTGGAAGAGGTCGCCGCGGAAACAAATCAATGGCCATGCTCACTACCCCTCAAAGGACGCAATCCCTTAGCAACTCATCAGCAAACACATCTTGAAACCAATCCAACAAACTCAGTAAACCTATTAGAGTCGCGTGATTGTATTAGTAACTAGCTATGTTTGACAACAGAAGAATTATCCTTCTTTTCCAGCATTCAGTCCACAAGAAATCTTTGTATTAGGAGTAAAGATACTTGTGCTTGTTGTGGATACCTCGAGGTTGCGTCTTTGTTGCTAGGATGCAACTTTTCTTCTTTCCAGCCAAAGAAACCGATATACACATTAGACTCTCCATCATGACTCACCTTCCTATCAAACTTGCCATGCTCGTCCAAGAGGAGATACAAGCACTCATTGCAAATATCACAACAAATCTTATCTTGTTATGGCCTATGGTGAAAGGAACCCAAAAGTGTGTCTGAACCTCAACCCACATGAATCATCGACCAACTTCACACTTTAGGGATTGGATGTGGTCTCGTTTTCAAGATTCAATTTGTCCACCATTGTTGAAACGCCACATTAGTGCAAGATCCACTATCCAATAATGGACACTACAAACCTGTTTGAACAAGTAATCGTGCGAAAAGTTTCTCCCTTTAAGAACTCTTCCCCCACAATAGTGCAAGATTCGCCTATAACAAGCATTTTGAGCTCCATCATTGTGAAACAATCCAATTCTTGTTCCAAGATTGTCCTTGAAATCTCTGTGAACATTTCTTGGTCCAAAGCTAACTTCTTGAAATTCTTGGCATCTCAAAGACTTTCTGTTTGTGGACAATCCTCTTGATGGCTCTCCATGACAATGAACACTTCCTTCTATCCTTCTCATCAGGTCTTTCATTTGAATAGTGGATGATGGATTCCCCTTCGAAATCTGGAGTGGAAGTAGGAACAAAATATCGATGAGGATGACCCCTTGACAAGTAGTCGTTAGAAGTGTACTATGCAAGATGTGTTCTATCTTTCTGCCTTGTGACACATAATCCCAAATAACAAAGTGTGCAAGATCAGCTATATATGTACCTCTTCAACCCTCTTTGAAACGTTCCATCTTTTGTGCTTCTTTTTGCCGCAATGTCACAAAGAAGAGAGTCTTTAATCTTCGCAAGTATTCACACGAACAGATTTGTTGCCTTGAATCAAAGAAGACAAACTTGAGTAGTATCGTATATCGAAATCCCCTAGAAACAATTTGCCATATTTCCTCCTTCAATTGCTTCCAAGAACATATAGGGCGGTATTGTTGTTTTGAGTGGCGTTGAGCTGCACCATGGTCAACCATAAGGAGCATGCTTCGTCAATCTTCAGGATTTTGCCACCTGCAAACTGATAAAAACATCATCTATATTCCTTAAAAACAAAGAAACATCTAGTTGTCTTACCCAATTGTGACTTTTCAGGTCAAAAGAACATCCAAATTCACGAACATCTTATAATTCGTAGATGTTGAGATTATCATGGTCTAGTGGTACGTCCTTCGTCCCATCTGAACTCTTGATGCTCATAATACCCCGAATCTTCTTTTTACCACACGATCTTGCCGGCATTCAAGCTGCCGGAACATTAGTGAGTCTACTCTGCACTTTGTGATTGGATTCAAAAAACTATTCACTTGTGTCAAAACTATTCATCTGGTATGGAGCGAGCAATACCTTGAAATACATCTATTCGGGGATCCACGACAAAAAAAATCTGGTTGAAATTGCCACAAAACGTGAAAGATTCCCGAAAGAATCGTTGCATTTAATACCAATGATGTGATTTAAAGGAAAATCCTCAAAATCCAAGAAACGAAACAAAAAACGTGTTGCATGTGTTTGAACAATAAAATAATCAAGTCTGTGAAAAAGACTCGAAGATTCTTAACTCACCAAGTGATAACACCCCTAAAAAGACAACGCCCTATTAGCTTAATCAAGGAATTTACGAACCAAACCACAAAACCACAAGGTTTCTCTCTGATTAGAAAAGAAGAATTTTACAACAATAATCTGAAATTTATTGAAGAGTTCGGACCCATTATATCAAATCACGCTAGTATCCTAAAACTACGTTAAGATTTTATTGAAAAATAGGAATTCTATCCCAAAAATTACCTAGACTAACATATCCTAATATCTAAATCATTACATCTAAACATCCAAACCAACCTACTAACGGAAATCCTAACGTCACAAAACGGAAAACCCTAACTAACACACGGACACGAAATAAGCAAAACACGGAATCTGGAAGAACAATCTCAGATATTTCCTTAATATCCTAACTAACTTATAAATACTCCTTACAAACTACACAAATCTGCTAACAAACTAATCTAATCTAATCATATTCGCCAATCTAACACAGTTACCACGCGATTATTTTGCGCAGTTATCATCCAACCGAAATTCCTTTCCAAATAATGTAACACTTGAGAAGCAATTAATCCTGTATTATTGTTATTCTCCCAACATCATAGAATTTCCAGAATAGCAATGAATCCTCATCATTGCTTACAGGTGTAATCACGTATGCCCGAACATGGTACCACATGGCAATCGCCCAACAAATAGTCAGTACCAATGTGTTCGGGACATGTACGGAATTGAATCCAGTAACCCAATGCCTGCATGTAGCGCTTCTACTCAGTCTCAGTGAGTTCCATAAGTCCATACAATTGATATGCAGAAAACTATCGATTTGAATCTTGAACGCGCACTACCTAATACTACGGTGGGTTGATATTATGTACAAACAATGACTATCTACCAGAGACTAAAGCGTCATTGATGTAGCAATTAGTTAATAAGGTGCTAGAAAACCGGTCGTCATATTATCTGATTTAATTGATAAAAATGAATTCGTCATTGTAAGCAATACATACAAGTTGAATAGAAATAATGTACCAAGAACATGAGACAAAGGTTAGTTAAGCCATTCAATAATATACATGTGTTCCTTCTTACCTATCTCTCGAATAGCAAATGTTAAAAAATAATAATAATAATGATAGGCCTATTGAATCGATCGCTAAACAAATTCAAACAAACATGTTATATTGATGAAAACGGCCTCATTAAAGCTCGCTAGTAAGAATGCAAAGAAAACGTTCAGTAATGGCAACAACATTAATAATAAGAAGAAAAACTATTGAAAACAGAAAAAGTTATGAAAATCCTACATATTTACAAGAAGTTATAACCGATGAGTTCACATCTTGTTATCGAATTAAAACGCTATAATTGTTAATCACAATTAGAAAAACGAAAATGAGTTGGGAGTACCTCAGAGGATAACTTTGATTTCATTCGTTGCAATCGATTACAGGGCGCGAACTCGTACTTGAATGATTTATGTGTCTGACAAGAGGATATGTGAAACCTTTTTGAGTCGTGAAGTGTATGGTCTGTGAAAAGTTTGCAAACTCGAGTACGCAAGGCCGTATTTATTAGCGCGAAAGAACCAAAAACGAGCGTATATACGCTCAACGCGCATAATCGCATCGGAGGCGTATATACGTCTCGAAGAGCTATGATACGCTTGCTGAGCGTAATATACGCTCGATAGCAATATACCTTAGAGAGACATATATACGTCAGTTGGCGTAATACTCTTAGAGTTCTGAAAAATTTTTGATATTTGAGCCATATCACGATCCAGAAGCTATATACTGCTCAAGGAGCTATATATGCTCACGTATTGCAATATTTTCTCCGTTATTCTCGGAATTTTCCATCTCTTGATTTGCAATTGAACTAGACACCTCTAATATGATTCTAGAGGGTTCTAAACATTCCAAGATATTTTGTATTTTAAAGTATTTCTTGATTTTTCTATACTGCGTATTTCAGATCTTTGTAAATATTTGTAAACTCATAGAAAATTGTGAGAAAATCGGAAAAATAATCAAAATACTGGTTTGAGCTTAAAATAATAATTATTTGAGAAATCCTAAAACCAAATAGAAATTTAAAAAATAGAAAATGATTACAGAAAATTCTTTTGCCGTGCCTTTATGTTTACCTTTGCGCTCATGATCTTCAAAACTGTGGAATCAATATATACGAGGTTCAGCTGCGTCTTTTCGGAATCCAATCGATCACGAAACATGGTATGTTTCATCATCGATTACTCATTTGGGGAGACACATTTGGGTGTCTACAACTACCTATGTAACCAACTCTTAAGCTTGATGCCCATCCCCACGATGACGCACGGCTGCGTGCACTACAAAGCCGTAATGGTTTAGTCCTCGTTCGATCATCAYAGCGGTTTTGATGTGTTAAGGATCATTCTGAGCCTAGTCATGGGACCCTCTTGGACACCCGGACTAACCCGTTCGATAACGTAGCAACTGACTCTAGGTGGCTCGACTTTTGTTTTTCTTTTTCATATAGGGTTCATGCTAGCGTGAAAACGTGCTTTTAGACTAAGGACCCTAGCTTTGCATTCATAACTAACAAGTCATTAAGACATGTAACAGTCCTCATATAGCAAGTTGATCATTTCTTAGGCGTCGTAATATCGAAGTGGCTGTAAACTAGAATCATTAGGCGTTACGTCTTTTTTGAGTCATACAATTGTAAACGCAGTCGGACCTTTGACTTCGCCTTTTCAAAAAGGAAAAAAAAAGAAAAGCCAAAAAAAGAGACAAAAGCAAAAACAAAAAAAAAACGAAAAAAAATTGACAAAAAAAGTGAAAAATGAAAATAAAAGGCGAAAGGCAAATTTCCGACGTTCATGCACTTTTACGTTTTTGAGTCAGTCAATAGGCAAGGGAATGATCACCCCTAAGATTTCGACATGGAACATAAATTTTGGTCCATGTGTAAACAGGGTAGGCACCAACGGTTGAGCTCGTAGACACAGGGTTCGTTCCACGGTTCTCAAGCAGCACTCCGTCAATCAACACCATTGCACTAATGGCCACAGAAAACTCTGTCAACAGCYAGGTTATGGCAAAGTTGACCTCCTTTGACAACCGAATCACTAAGCTAGAATTCGATGTGCTCGAAGCTCTCATTGACCAAACCCCCGACACGCGGAAACCTGATGAGCTCGGGTATAAGATATTGAATGTTCGAATCACCGGCCTTGTCAGATTTGCAATTGAGTTGGTCAATGTAATTGACACTCTCTCCACATGAATGCAATCTCTTGGGGAGGAATTTGWAGCACTCAAAACGAGCAACAAGCGCAAGCCTTGCTCAGACTCCGAGGATCCCAGCCTCAACCATTCAGTGCAGCTTGACAATTCTGCAATAATCCCATCCTCCGAAGGGAGACCCACAAAAATCAACAAAGGTAACAGACATACCACAAAAGATTGTGAAGCATCACGATCCTCAACACTAGTAAAAGTAAGAGGTTGTCGCCCTCCTATACCTCCTAAAATGACAAGGGAGGTCCTCCAAAAGCGCAAGTACTCTCACCTTGGCTTTTCTGCTGCACGAGCATTTGAGCACTTGAGTACCAAAGGGGTCGTCATGACCATGGATCCTACTCTTGACCTGACTCCCGAAGAAAGACCTGTGTGGTGGAATCCAGACAAATACTGCAGATATCATCAAAGCCGTGGCCATGATTTCGAAGGTTACTGCACCTTCAGGAACATTCTACAAGATATAATTGATGCCAAGAACAATTCAAGTAGAGGGGTCGATGTCTCCATGCTCGAAGAAAACCATACTTCTTTCGACCCTTCCATCCTCATAACACAAATTCATCAGACAAGCCCGAAAACGGTTGCACTAAACACTGGGCACTTCAATACAACACGAGGAAAATGTTCAGTCAGTTTTGTTCCACCTYCGTCAAGGGAAGTCTCAGATGCTTATCAACCCTCAAGCGAGCCTATGAGTTCTGACTGCTATAAGAGGGTCATGATCAATAGGATGGGATGGTCTACCCTACCCTACAGGAAAAAACTTGTAAATGTGTAAATAGCAAATCTATGAACCATAAGATCACAATAAAAAATCATTGGCTCACCTTCCGAATGACGTGCTCTATAAAATTTGGAATCCATCTATAGGCAAGAGTATGTGTGTATGTCGAGAATGGGGAAAGAAGATTCTCGGATTCATTTGGGATTCATACATCTTAACGAACTTTGAGAAATACCGCCTTAATGGATTTTGGGGCGAACCACATAGAGAATACCTTGGCGATTACCGAGGAAACGCTCGTAGCGAACTTCCACCTAAGTTCCCTCCATCATTCTTATTTTATAGGAAAAGAAGCACATGTTTCAAGGACACCAGCAACTGCCACTTTGTAGACRGGGATCCTGTCCCCACAAGAAGGAATCTGCCCTAGATGACCTCAAAGCACAAGGTTTAGGACTCCTGTTTGGCCAAGGAATCACCCTTCCAGGTGGACAAGAGGTTTTCATGGCTATGACCAAGGAAGCATT
>SNQN01002922.1:48268-50768 GCA_008642245.1 Bassia scoparia
ATGTATGTATGTATGTATGTATGTATGTATGTATGTATGTATGTATGTATGTATGTATGTATGTATGTATGTATGTATGTATGTATGTATGTATGTATGTATGTATGTATGTATGTATGTATGTATGTATGTATGCATGTATGTATGCATGCATGTATGTATGTATGCATGTATGTATGTATGTATGTATGTATGTATGTATGTATGTATGTATGTATGTATGTATGTATGTATGTATGTATGTATGCATGCATGTATGCATGTATGTATGTATGTATGTATGTATGTATACATGTTTACACCCACATATACGTATCCATATATATAAAGAGAAATAATATAACTTACAAAAGTAAAAATGGAACATTATACTAGATTGTTATTATTACTCAAACACAAATGTAGTTATTTTTATAGCTTTGAACTGAGAATATTACAACTATGTACAAGCTATGCCTGTATCAACTACAGGTTAGGTCTCGATATATAGTACCACTTCCACTTGTTTTGGTTTTGCAGCAACCGCCTCTTGTGAATTAGGCATAATATCAATCACTTCCGCTTGTTTCAGTTTTGCAGGAACCTTACAAATAAATCATACGTGAGAGTAGTACCCTAGTGTAGTCTTCGAGCCAACTCTCTTCTTCACAAGCTGCCATCGTTTTTCGACCCTGTCCGGTATCTCTTTTCTTCTAAGAGCCTCTTATTTGGCCTATAAGATCTTGTCATCCRTGTCAGCAATCAAATCCATCGACTCCACATTTACAACATCGATGATTTCCAAAAATACAAGTATAATGAGTTTCAAACAATACAACCAAGGAATGGAGCATACTTGAAATAGACAAAGATACCTGCTCAATCAAGTCTGGAACAAGAGCGCTAGGAATGGCTACTTCATCCCCTGAGGTAGATATGTTACATGTAACATGGTCAAACAATTGGCACTRTTCATCATAATATCCATTAAATTCCAAAGATCAATCAATTGATAAGTCAACTCTTGAAGCTGTGAGTGGAGACATTTCGTTAGACTTCTTATGTTAAAAATGAAATAAAAGACAACCTCAAGATAGAGCACATTCATCAAGTCCAGGAGCCTAATTGTATGTATGAACATCATAATATACATTCAAAATTTAGAATCCAAAATGTCAACTAACAATGCAATCAATGATGGTAATTAATACAATGACAGTTGTCAACGATGCAGTGACGTTAGTATTAGGTAGGAGCAGTTTGGTTTGTTGTGGACCCCCTTGTGGTTCATATTGAAATGCAATACGGAGTATATTGGATCAATAATAATTTTTAGCATATTTTTAACGTTTTTTCATGTTTGTGTCAAAAGAGTGTTCACTATATCACAAGTTTTGGTCAAGGTTTTTGGATAGCATCAAATTTAAAAGGGTCAAAATGCTGCTAATTAGTTTGATCAAACGGTCACCTTTTGAAGCCTTTGCTCCTTTTCCTCTTCCAAAACAAGTGCTTTATCGAGCTTTGACAATTTTTTGTTGCTCATGCTTTTTTATTGCACACCATTTTAGCCTTTCAAGCT
This sequence comes from Bassia scoparia, assembly GCA_008642245.1. NCBI lineage: Eukaryota > Viridiplantae > Streptophyta > Magnoliopsida > Caryophyllales > Amaranthaceae > Bassia > Bassia scoparia. Next base: position 49,827 of record SNQN01002922.1, read on the forward strand.
TGGGTAAACTTCTGTNTTAAACATTTATTAATTGATATCCATATATATTTTTATTTATTATCACAAATAAAACATTATTATTAAATAATCACATTTAAAAAAATATGTTTTCATTTTGTTTACGATAATTCGTATTTTATTTAAAAGTCGAGCATTTGCTAGGGTATTATTTAGTTTGTACCCATTTCAAAGCCTTTTCATTTTAACACTGAAAATCGAAAAGTCTCAAACTCTCACTTGTTAATAGCGCCTAATAAAATATTGGGCTTTTAGTCGCATTTATGTCGAATCTAGTTTACTAAGTTTGTGTCGAAATTAACTTATATGTTACCATCATTTTTGAAAAAGATGCAATTTCTTTAAGAAAAATCATAACATTATTTACAAGAAAAATATCAGATTTTATATTCATACTTATCCAATTTTTATTATTCAAACCCAAMATTTTTTATAAATTAAATTTTAAAAATTCGAAATAAAAACGAAAAATAATAAAAATTCAAATTCAAAATGTGCTAGTTACGGTTCAGAATATTAACTATTTAATAAAGTACAAAATTAAAATGAAAAATAATTATAAAAAATAGATTTTAGATTCATCCTTACTATCAAAACATCAATCATACACAACTTTTTTGGATGTCAAGAAGAATAATGAAAATTATTATTTTATTTCCAGTTCGTGCATTTGCACGGAATCATACTAGTGCCACTATAAATGCGGCCACAACATAGTATATAGTTGCATTTGTAATGGGGAATGAGTGTGGGTGTGCTATATATGCCAACAATTTTAGAAAGGAACATTAGAAAATAAGAAATTATCATAATCAATGGTTAAAGTAGTAAAACTATCTTTAGAGGCAATTATAATATAGGTGATGTAAAAATAAAGTTTTAGAGACAACCACAATTCATGTGACACAAAGAAATGTCTTTAGA
>SNQN01002922.1:53268-67141 GCA_008642245.1 Bassia scoparia
ACAGTTGTCAACGATGCAGTGACGTTAGTATTAGGTAGGAGCAGTTTGTTTGTTGTGGACCCTTGTGGTTCATATTGAAATGCAATACGGAGTATATTGGTATCAATATAAATTTTTAGCATATTTTAACGTTTTTTCATGTTTGTGTCAAAAGAGTGTTCACATATCACAATTTTGGTCAAGGTTTTGGATAGCATCAAATTTAAAAGGGTCAAAATGCTGCTAATTAGTTTGATCAAACGGTCACCTTTTGAAGCCTTTGCTCCTTTTCCTCTTCCAAACAAGTGCTTTATCGAGCTTTGACAATTTTTTGTTGCTCATGCTTTTTTATTGCACACCATTTAGCCTTTCAAGCTTGGGTAAACTTCTGTGACCGTGTGTCGTGCTGTAAAATTCACGCCCAAGGACAGAACATAGTTCATTCACAGTGCTCACATATTCGAAGACCTTGTAGACCCTTCACTTTGTCACATCAACAAACATTGTAAGCACAACTCCTATCAAAGACATCATATTAACATAGACTATTTAAAACAAAAAAATTACCTTTCTTTTTGAAGCTCTTAAGGTTGACCATAATATTCTTCTAACTTCTTCGGGATAGATCAGACTCCGTGAATTAGTGGTGGCTTTGTGGTTTAAGTTCATCTTACCAATCATATGACAGAATAGCCACAATAGTGAGATCTTTCAGGACCAAATTACTCTAATTATTTTGCATTGATATAAATGCTAGTGCATATAGATACATTTTAGTGATATTAACACTAAAAAGGGAAAATGGCAATAACCAGATAAACGTGATGCAAATTCCCATCAATTTCATATTGTAAACCTTCACAAGATGTTAAAAAAGTTATGGTTCATGATAGTTTTAGCACGCAAAAAAAAACCAATCAATGTTCATAAAAAAGCACTCAGGCATCTTTTGCTATAGATTTTATTAAAGCACTCCAAGATATTTGATCACACCACATGACAACTTTTGGACAAAAACAAATAAGAACTTTTCTATCTACAAACAAAGCTTATTCCGTAAACATACACAATTAAAGCAATGTCATCCACAGTCCAAAATTAGCACTAAAACATACCAATTTTTTTTAAAAAAAAACCCCAATTAAAAATCCAAATTAACAATTCAGACTTCAATAACTACAAAACGATGTTTAGCTCATTAATAAGCAACACAAAGAAAAATCATCTAACAATCAATAATAATAATGACCAAGACAAAATAGAAACTAACCTAAAGAAATGAGAAATAAGAACTCTTACAAAAAAAACTAACTAGAAGAGACAAGAATCATACGACATATCACCAACTAATTGACCAAGCATCTAGGGAACCACGGAGGATCCAAGATCCTTACAAGAGCTCAACACCATAGCTGAGCGGTGAATTAGGGAAGCGTGGAGGTCCTATATCTGGCGAAAATAAATCATTAAAATTTGAAAGAAAATGATTTCAAGAACGAACAAATCAACATACTATCTTAAACTACAATATGAAGGCTAAAAAAGTTGAAGGTTGAGAAAGAAATTTAAAAACTTACAAGTTAGTCATAGATTGAAAGGTCGAACCCAAACTGCAATCAACAGATCAGGCTGAATCTAAATTGCAATCAAAACAAAAGAACAAGTCAAAGAACCAAATATAAAAACAGATTTCAATAACTATAAAAATGAAATCAAAAAACAGTTATAAACGAAATATTTGACCTAAAATCGATTCTTACCAAATCGAACCAAAATCAAAACAAAACTAAAGAAAATTTCCTAGGAGTCATCTTGACCTTCATTTGACAACTCCAAAACGCAACAAAACAAAAAGAGAGAGAAGGTAGCAGATCTTTTTGCATATGAAGAACAACAAGATAGACGAAGAAGGGTGGCGTGGGTGTAGTCGCAAGCTCAGCGTAGATGAGAAGGGAAGATTGCAAATTAGGGAGCTTAGGGAGAAACTTAGTGTTTTACCTAAAAACAAATAACAACCATTGGATCATATTGGTTGAACGACTGAGAAAATGGTTGTTCATAATGTCATTCTCAACAATAACCTCTTTGACAAGGATTTTACGAAGTATATTGTACTAATAAGGACGACTAAGGAAGGATACATAGTTAAGGATAATAATGATTGTATAATATATGAGTTTTTTTTCTATAACATTTTTAATAATTCTGACACTTAAAATTGTAGTAAATATGTCGAGACAAGAAGATAAACATACGGTAGGCTCGACATTTTGAAAAGTGTCTAGATAAAAGTGTCGTTATGACACTCCTTTTGTTGTAGTACATGTCAACATAGCAAAGTCATATAGGTAAAAGCCATTTCCCCCACGGGAAGTGAAAGGTGTTTGTGGTATCCCAAAATCACTTCATCAAGCGAACATTGGAATCTTCGGAGCAAGCGAATACGACTGGCTGGTCATATTGAGGATGAAGTCCTAAAAGCCGCATCGGTCTAGCATCTCGTACCCCTCACGACGATCAAAGACTCCTTGTAGAATAGATCGCTGACTGTATGAGACGTTCCATACGTTCAAGTACGATAATCACTCTGCACAAGGATGACACAAGGTTAGCAAACAGACAAAAATGATAGTAACTAGACAAGTGAAAGCAACATACTCGTCTATTCTTCGGACGAGTGGAGATGTGTAATCAGGGAAGCAACACAGCTAAGGTTCCCAATCGGTCAGTTTCCATCTCTGAAAGAACTGCACATCTTGTTCCTCTTTGGACTGCATGCTACAAGCAATAAGAGAAAATCAATTAAATAAACGGGCAGCATAACGGCTAAAAATAGACAACTCGCATACAAACAAAGGGCCCTTCGGGGCTTACAACTAATCAAGACAACCATGGTCGAATAAAATGCACAATTTCCCAGCAATAGAGCACTTCTTCTCCCTAGTGAATGTACATGGCTAACGGAATGCACAATTTCACTCATGAACTCTATATRCAATGAGGATTTCAAGAAGGTGTATACACTCACTCATGCGCCTTAATCCTCAAATAATCAAGCAATCACCATTAACAACCACTTTTTCAAGCTTTAAGCTACTTACAATGTTGAAATCATTCATGGACATTCATGTTGATGCAAATGGACATGGAAAAGCTTATTCTATCATCAACAAACAAGAATAAGTTAGAGTAAAATAAAAACAACWAACAATTAAATAAACTAAGTAAAAAAAGTAAATCAAGCAATTAAATCAATCTTGGGTTGCCTCCCAAGCAGCGCCTTTGGTTTAAGTCGCCAGCTCGACATTCTTCTCCTTTCTTCAATCCTACAATTTAAGCTCATTCAAGGCATCTACGAACAATTGCTCTAAGCCTATATCATTAACCATCTCATCTAATAATGTCTCAAAGTTTTCCGCTCCAACCTGTGCAAGACACTAAGTATAATCAGTAGCACATGTCTCTTCATCAAAATTGCATTCTTCAAACACATTCAACTTTACTTATTCACCATTGCTTTCTAGAATAACACACTCATTAGCAACATCAATTAATGCTTTTGAAGTCTTTAGAAAAGGTCTTCCAAGCAAAATTTCAGAAGCATGTTTCATATCAATGACATTAAAATCAACTAGAAAGAACATGTGTTTAACTTGAACTAAAATGTTTTTTCTAGTAATCCAATGGGGGTTACAACACTACCATCCGCCAATGTAAGTGTCTTATTACAAGTTGTTCAGCGGCCCATCTTATGCATGTCATAAAAAGAGAATGGTAAAATGTTTGTGGCCGCGCCTAAATCTAACATGCATTGTCGAAATATATACTCACCTATCCTACAAGGAATAGAGAAAGATCCAGGATCATCACACTTTGGGGGAAGTGCAATACAAGGTGTTTCACAAAATTCACGACCCTTATGTATTTTAGCATTATCAAGATATTCCTTCAAAGGTTTTGTGTACTTGGGAACCACCTTTATGGCATCTAACAATGAGATTCTATTACCTTGCACAACATCACCTTCACTGCTAACATAATTATTTTCATTAACAAGTTCTAAAGGTCGCTCCATGGTCTTGGTTTCTTTAATAGTGACTGCATTTACTTGCTTACTAGGATTTTGTAAAGGGTGAGAAGGTAATTTCTCGGACACTTGACTTTCTAKGTTACTTATGGAAGTGMATATTTGACCAATTTGTGTATCAAGTTGTTGCAAAAGTGTATCAGTTTTCTTTTGGTATTCCATATTTTGGTGGTGAACTTGTCCGATTTGATTAGTCAATTTTTTTACCATATCCTCTAAGGATGGACCAGATTGTTGTGAATTTTGTTGAAAAAATGGCCTGAMTTGATTAGATTGGGGAAATGGTGATCTAGGTCCGTACCTAAAATTAGGWTGGTCTCTCCAACCTTCATARTAAGTTTGTGACAATGGGTCATATTTCCTTTGTGATTGATTAGAGTAACCTCCTAAAGCATTTACATCTTCAGTTTGCAAAGTAGGACAAGCATGGTAGTTTGAAAAATTCTGAAACAATATACACAACTTTAGCTTTGACCATCCTTCCAACAATAAATTTTAGCACACCGACGATGGTCAAATTAGCTATTTGTTCCGATTTCTTGCAATTGAGATTTAACCACATTAAATCAATTTCATTCACTCTTTCACATCATTTCTAGTGCCATGTGTTGTTGAGATGTTTTGGAGCATGTTAGAATTAAAGTCAGCTTTGAAGTTGGTGTTTTATCATCAAAGCACGCATCCACTGCAAGCATCAATTCTTACCTCTATCAGTAGGCACAACCCTTATAAATATTGAATTAAACAATTGATCAACTTGTATTTGATGTTGTGGACATGAAGCACATAATCTTTTAAAATGTTCCCAATATTCATGAATGTGATTCAGAAGCAGTTTGTGTAATTCCACATATTTCCTTCCTAATGGATCCAATACGACTTGCAGGAAAGAATTTTCAAGAAAAGCTTTTTGTAGGATTCAAGTCGTAATGAACCAGAAGAAAGAGTGTATAACCAATTTTTAGCTATATCATGCAACGAAAACGAAAAGCATGCAATCTACGTCATCTTGCTCAATATCTTCAGGTTCCATAGTAGACAAAACAACAACAATCTTCAAGTGTCTATGAGGATCATCACCTGCCTGCCATAGAATTTAGGAGAAGATTAAGAAAACCTTTCAGCTTCACGGTTTTTTCAAAGTAGGAAAAATAATGCATAGGGGCTCCTCCTCCATCCTTGTGGCTCCTAGCTCCTTAAGTGTCCTTTCAGCAGCCATGAATGTATTTGATTGGTAATGGATTTTCTAACTCAAGTTCAGGGTTCGTCACTAAAGATGTGAAGCAACTGTTCTAGTTTAGCCTCGTTTAGAAAGCCCACGACGCTTTTATGCTTTCAAGTCTTGCTTGTGTATCGTACGCGTCATGCACCTTAATCAAATCACAAACTTATTAATTACAAGCTAAATTTACAGTGAATAAATTTTAGTCAGAATTGACATGCTCATGGCTAGGCAGTAGAATACTGTATTTAGCAATATTTTAGCATTAAACAAGCCAAGCAAGTCAGCTAGTAAGGAATCAGTAGCTAATTAAAGTGTTAATCTCATGCCATAAAGGTAACTGGATGCTTATTTCGGATTTTCATTAATGCCAAAGCATAACAACAGCTTGTAATAGACTAACACAAAAACTTTTGAACATTTTATAGCCTGAATTTAGCTTTTATTATTGTCAAATTAGATTTCTATTAGAACATAAAGAAATCATTGATTGCAGCCATATCATTTGAGTTCAGAAAAAAAAAGCTGCATAGCTAGGGAGGCTTGCAATTATAAGGTATAATAGGTAAAACTTAAACAATAATCTTAGGTCCTAATTAGAGTAACAAGAAGTAAATTCAAGGTGACTCGTATAATCAATCAAGGCTGATATATGCAAAAGTATAACAAGCTAATGTCATGCAAAAAATAGTTTTATAAAAATATAACATTGACATTTTCTACTAATATAGCATTAATCATAAGTATGACTAAATTAAACCCTTCTTATAGAACCTTAAGCATTATAATTCGATCCCCTGAATAATAAACTTGTTTTAAAAATAAAAATTTGTGAGAAGATTTACCTAAGAAACATGCTGATAATCAGTACAAAACAACAAATATAAAGTAAGACACAAGTAGAGCCATATTATCTCAAGACTCAAAGAGACATGAAAAAATTTATTTATAGATTTTCTAAACTAGATGAACTATACTGCAACTTGAGACCACTAGTTAATTCATGCATTAAGGAATTTGTAGCAACATCAAAGACAAATTATACTTCTGTTGGATCTACTGAACGTTACAAGAGGGGGTGAATTTAAGCTTTTAACGGGAATTAAAACATATAAAGCAAGAACAGAGATGCAAGTTTCTCAAACACAGAAACTCTCCTTGACAACTCGTCATGAGATAAAACTGTGACCTCTGATACCCACACAGGATTTCTTCTTAGATTTATTTCGGATACCACACCTAATACAATCTAAGGACTCTTTCAAGTTCCTCCTCGAACTCGAAAGCCTCTCAATCAACCCCTCTGTGATCGAGCACTCAACTCTGCAAGCTCTCCTCTCTTACAAGCCTTCTGGATTTACTCTTAAACCAAAGCTCCTTTGAGAACAACACTCAAAGTCCATCTCTTCAAGTAACAACTCTACTTGAAAGCAATTACAACTCGATAAACTGATTTGGCACTTGTGTGTTAGAATGACTCAATTTCTTTTTGTTTGCTCAAGTGTGTCTAAAACGAATTATCTTTTCTATATATAAGATGAGGTTTGTTGCGTGAGAACAAGCATTATGTCCACTATGCATTACTTCTACTATTATGGAGATAGTGCCTTAGTGAAACTTGACATGCAAGATCCACTATCCATGTTCTTCAATGGCTTCGTTATTGTTTATAGCCGTTCCTCCTTAATTTTCTCAACTGTTTTGCTTGTTAATAACGTTTACTGCTTCCTAATTATTCAAAGCAGTTGAAAAGATATTTTTCCAAAACCTTTTCTTTATATCGTTTTATCAAGTATAAGATATAATAAACTTTATTAATAAATCGATTTTAACAAAATAAACTGGTATAAGTTAAAAGATTTTATTATGAAACTTAATTTATTAAGTTTTATTTATTTTATTTCAAAAAACTATCTTTTTAATATCAACCTAATTTATATCTATTAATAAAATTAATTTTATTACTTTGATTATATATCTTATTATTGAGTCAGACTCACATATTATGCCAAATTTTCACAATAAACCTTAAATATAAAATCCTAAGTTTATTATACCCAGATGACATCCACCAGTAGATCTCGAGCCTTAAGTTTCTTCAAGGGACTCGAGTTCCTTACTCCTGAGTTTCTTCCTTGAACTCTTTAAGTCTACAAAGCCACAGGAACTCCCTTTCCACTCCTTGGATGATCCTTACTCCRTTAAGGATTTAAAACTTATTTCCTGAAAATCACATGTCTAACACACACACACATCATATACATAACACATGAGTTTGCTTTTTGTTTGTTGTTCATTCATCAAAACTAGGGTTCAACAACTTCGTACCAGATTTCTAGTTGATTGAAACACTAAAGGCACCTTCTACATACCTATGCACAGTTATAAGAGCTCCAACTTTAACAAGTCAGGTTGTAAATTTRATTTCAAGAGGCACGGTACACATAAATGATAGAGGAACTGAAGCCACTAAACCCTTGTCCAGATATAGCTAAGGTCTTCTCAGGAAGTTCCTTTTCAGGAGGACGAGCAGGCTCAGTTTCAGGGGACTTGTTCTCTTCTTCATCATCCTCCAAGTTGAGAATGTCAACAATGGATTCCTTTTCTGCTAGTCTCCTGGATACTCTTCAACCTCTTCTTCCAAGTCTCCCTCGACCTCTCCCTCTTCTACTGCCAGACCTAGTGACAAATTCACTCTCTTCCTCCTTTTCATCAGGTTTCTCCTCTACATTTTCTTTCTCAACTTCCTGCTTCTCACTGTCCATTCTCGATTCCTTTTCCTCATTCATCACATCATCCTGTTCCTCATCCTCCGACTCTATAAAACAACACACTCCATTTTTCACACACAATCCCAACCTATGCAGAGTACTAGGTTGTATGAAATGGTTAGTCAACATAGTCAGGACCTCTTTTTCAAGCTTAATGCTAAAACTTTCAAAGAAAGTCATCAGCAGGTTACAGCAGCCTATTTTGAAACCATTTTCAATGCAATGAGTAAGGTGCTTAATCATTAAGGAAGGGAAATTGTTTTGAATTTTGTTTTCTAAACAGAACATTAAAAAGGCATCTAGGTGATTGGCCTCATCTCTGTGCTGAGTCCTAGGGATAATAGAGCGAAAAACAAGGTGAAACTGGACTTTTTGAATTGGTGAGAAATTTTTGTGGTTTGTTTTCATGCAGTCTTTACTTCCTCCAATAGATTCTACCATTCGATCAATGCACACACCATTATATGATTTTCTAATCTTAGTTCCATCTTTCTTCTTTTCTTCATACCAGCCCTTAAAATAATCACTAAATCCTTCATTAGGAATTCCAAAGGCCTCACTAAATCCCAGCCAATTTAATTTTCTTGTTCCATATTTTAGGAGTAATAATTCCATTCTTCATGCCTTAAAAGTCTCAGTAAAACTTATTCATTGATTAGTGTAAGACATGACTTGTTCTAAGCAGACACCAAACAAGTCACTCCACCCCTGAAATTCTAGGATATTCAAGGAGTTAGTAACTTAACTTGCTCAGCACATCCAATTCACAGCTTAGATACCTGTAGGGCTTCGCCCCCCTTAGGGGCGTGACCTCACCTTCAGTTCAATGGAGTTTGAAGCCATGAATCGCATGTGAATGGTGGGGTGTGTCTTGTCGAATTGAGGGATCGACCACTCGTGCCTATATATGGTTATTCACTGGAAGAAACGCCGAACATTGGTGCTAAACTAGTGGCGCACAGTGGTCAGTAAACCAAGTGTAGGGTTTCGGGGACATGGTACGCGAATTGAATCAGTAATCCTCAATCCGCCGCATGTAGCGGCTCTATCGGTTCATTGTAGTTCCATAAATGCATAAATTGGAATTCAGAAGAGCACTATTGAATTGATCTTGAAGAGCGCACTAATTAATTTATAGGTGAGTTGCTAATTATGTAACAAACAATGACTTCTATAATGGACAAAGGCGATCAATTGATTGTTAGTCAATATTTAATAAGGTGCCTATAAACCGTCGTCCATGATTATTGCTTTAATGTGACGCGTTAATAAATTCCGGTTCTTTGTTTAGAATATTTACAGTGTGATAGAAAATATAATAAACAGAGCATGATAACATAAGGTTAGTGGAATGATAATAGTAATGTGTGTCTCCTTCTCACCGTTGTACTGCAAATATACAATTGTTAAGCAAAAAACTAAAAGAAGAAAAAACGTTCCTTGAATCTTTGATCGAATTGGTAATTCAAGAACAAGAACACGTTAGTATTGACAATTAACAATATGCATAATAAGTGAATTGTGACCAAGATGATGAATACTATAAAGTGGTTAATGAAAAGAATGAAAACAAAAACATGGAAACATTGAAACAATTAAAGAAATTCCTACATATTTCATGAAACGATTTAAAAAGTGAGGTTTTACATTGTGTTTAATTGAATTATAAATCTAAATGGTTTATAATAAGAGAGACAAAGGGTTAAAAAAAAGAGGTGAAATAATGTGTTTTGGTGGTAATCTAAGATTTATACCCTTATTTCGCTTGTATGATCGAACAGAATCGATGCTTGATCAAGACGAAGTGTGTTAGAGTGTTTAGAGAGAGAAGAGAGAGAGAGTAGCACGTATGTCTGGAATGTGTGTTGAAGTGGTGGTGTGAAATCGTGTCGGACTGTAGCAAGGGCAAGGGTGTTATGTATAGGACGGGTCAAACGATGGAAGGAAAACCTGCTATATACGCTAAACGAGGAGCGTATATGACGCTGCTTCGGTATATACGGCTCTAAGTAGCGGTATAATCGCTGCAAATAGCTTGCAACTACAGAATAGAATTTTGGAAAGCAAGCTGCGTATCATTACTGCGCTCTATGGAGCGTATTACGCTTCTCTGATCAGCGTATATACGCTCCATTTCTGCGTATATACGCTCAAGTGTGTTGAGACTTTTGCGTATATTTTTTTCAATAAAATCTGAAAGTATTTTGATTCGGCAATAATTCTTTGCTCATAAGTCTCGATTTCTAGATTAGGATTATTCTATGACGCTCCTTCATCGCAGAAAGTATATTCTAGAACATCCGCGTATTTTTCTATTTGCACGTATTTTGTTGCGTATTCTGCGTATTTAAACTTGCAAAATTCAATCGAAAATCAAGAAAATAGAAAATAATTTAAAAAGAATACTGGCGGTATTCAGAAAAAGAAAATGTGGAGAACAGATGGAAAGCAAGAGAGAATCGCAGCGTAATTGTTTTGGAAAAAATTGAGTTTATCGAGAATTCACCAAAATGATTTATGCTGCTTTGACTTACTGGAAATAGTTCGATGTGCTCTCGTATTTCCTAATATTTTGATCATATAAGGATATGTGAATCCGTGTAGGTTCGCAATAGGACATAACTATGTCCCACTTTGGAAACTTTGGAGGAACAACGCGGTAGCGTATGTTTCTCATCGGATCACTCAATTTGGGGAGACATTTTCTTGGTGTCTAATACCCATGCATCAAGGATTTGAGCAGAACAAAAAATTGGCCTTCGGGCTGCCACGTCGATCCGCAATTTAATTGATCGTAAGGAGTTACCTCCTTGCAGAGAAGATCGGTCGGTAAGCGGTATCTGGATTTTCAGTCGTCGGTATACAAATCTACCGACGAAGTAATGTCGAAGATGCTATAGACGATACCCGGCGCAATCTCCTTACCATTACCTATCCCGTGATTCAGGCAGGGAATAATTGGGTTACGACCGGTTTTGGTCTCGTCGTACCAATTATTTCGCCTCCAAAAAATGGAGGCACAATGGATGATTAACGCCGACTTTTCGGTCGGTAATCACCCATATTAATTGGTTTTTTAATTTATTCTCTTATCGCCTGAAAGGTGGTGCGGGTAATTACTCCAGTTTTATCTTTTTTAACATTAAAATATTTCCCATTACTTCGATATTTTGGTCGTATTGTCCAGATTATTTTTTTATTATAATGTTGTTTTTTTTTTTAGCTTTCAATATTATTAAATGAATAGAAGTAAATTTAATAAAAATATTATGTGAAACGTAGTGAATAATATAATTCTGGATTATATATATGTTCATCAGAATCATTCCACAGATCAAATCTTTCAAATATATGTTAAGAAATATAGCTTAGTTAAAACAGTAATGAATCCATATAATTGGCCAGGGTCACAACTTTGTGGCAGTAAGTATTTTGAATTTAATAGTTTGCTTCATCGTTCTGTCCTTGATATAAAGCAGAGATGGGATCTCCTTTCCCATACATGAATTCGCATCACGTGCTTGTCGGTTAGTGGCAGACTATATCCCAACCTGCTTCCAAACCGTGCTACAAAGACTCCAAATGAGCAGATTTAGTACCCACCCATGTAGCAAACTCAAGAGGAGTGGACATATGTTATGAGAAATGATCTCTTCCTCAAGTTTCATAATTCTTGTGATGCAAATTTGGAATCAGTCACAGCAAATGCAAGGATTGATACAAGCACAAACTGTCGACCTAGCGCTGATATGGTCTTGGGTGCGCACACAAGTTACTTTATCTCATAACTTTATTGTAAATTCCACTCCAATGTGAATTTAGATTTATTGGTCTAGTGAACTAAGGAAAATTGACGGATGTAAGGATCATGTTAACGTATACATGGGCGTGGCAGATTAGAGAATGGATTGGAAAAGCTTCAGCCCGAGTGCTGTTGCAGTTGATTATGCGTTGATAGTCGTTCTTACTTCGCTGTATAAAGGATAGGATCAGAATAATGCCTCGAACATACTGTGTGAGATTACTATTTAAAATCCTTCTGAAGTTATTAGACCCTTCACCCGACAATTTCGGAATGATAACAACACAGCAATCTGGATTATAATGGCAGGGAAAAAATGCCTTCTTTAGATGATACAAGTGCATAGAAAATTAAAGATAACTACAGCAATGTAGAAAGACTCATACTGGGGCAAGGGCAAACAGCAGAATGACACAATGAGTATGAGAGAGATTATCTTGTAGCAATAACGGCATGATCATGATCAGTTTCACCTCTTCCCAGAATCGAGAAGTATGGTGAGATAATCCGTACGAAATGTAAGATGATATGAAGTAGATAGAATAAGTCCATTCAGTGTGCGAGAATATCGAGCTAATTAATTTCGAATTGATCAACTTGAAGCATTGGCTTCTTGCCATTCTATTATAAGTATAATAAAAGAACATATGGATCCAGGCCATAGCGAATACACAAGAAACTATAAGATATTTATCGATTTCTGGCACTAACACTGTCTTGAGGATCAAAGATTCTATTCTAGTAAAAGGCTTCTTTCAGTTTGATAATATAGTGATTGGAAGGTTTGGTCTGTGTACTTGAAGGGATCATTAACAAGAAGAAGATAGTTCAATAACAGAACAGTGGTGAATTGCAAGCTTTAATCAAAAATTGATGTTCTAATATCACTTCAACTCGTCTTTGATTGCCTATTCATAATGGGTGTGTTTACTGCAAACTATTGACATGTTTATCTTAGACCAGACTCGCGGTTCCAACTTTGTCAGCCAAGATGAAAATGGCAGCTAGCCCCCGCACACATCGATCTCCAAACTTTTAGATTAGAAATCAATGATAAGAGCGAGCTGAGGATGTTATGCGGCTGAGTGTAGGAGCTGTCAGTATAACTTGTGGCAGCCGCTCTTTCAACAGCAGAATCACATCAATATCAAAACAAACCTTTTACTTCTTATGTTTGACCTCTTCAGCTCTACGATGCATTCATGTTATGCTTAGCTCATGAAGTTTTTCTTTGCATCTTTGTGCGATGCTCTCTCTTTCTTCAGTCTGAATATTGGTTGCCAACCGATTTCCAATCATTTTTGTCCTCGCATTTCCTATAATAGTAAGATTGTATCATAGGAGGCTTTTCCGGGGGTGGTGCTCATGTGGGATTCAGCGTAGGGTGATTAATATACAGAATCCCTGTAGGCTACAACACAAAACCAGAAATAAAATAATTAAATAACAAAATGCAAGTCAAATTGGAATGTAAAAAGTTCTTCTCCATCCACTTGAAGTTTAATATTGCTTAGGTCGTATTGATTATTGTTAGATTCTTCCACCGGTAATCTTTAATAAAGATACAATTCAATTAGAGTTTAATAAATCTTAAAGCAGGCCTATGGTAAAGGCATGACAAGATCTTACAATAAAAATTATAGAAAAGAAACTTTATTCCAGGAAGTGGGTGCTTTCACTCTATCTTCTCTCGTCAGCTAAGTTGTCTTTGAAGCAGGTCCCAAACTGACGCAGTAATTCTGTTCTAGTTGAGATATTAGAGTGAAAACATTAGATATAAACTTTATTATAGTTGATTTTTTCCTATGTTGCAGCACCAGAAGGGTATGGGTGAGATTTGATTTAATATGTGCTAGTATGGGAACTATGTGATGGATGCTGAGGGAAACGGGAACTAACAAGGAATTCGTTTAGTGTTTATTTCTAGCTTAATATGAGATTGATTGAACATCGCTTATGTAGTCCGAATCTTGAGATAGAGTGTGTACCTAAGTACTAATTCAACTTTCCTA
>SNQN01002923.1:0-11145 GCA_008642245.1 Bassia scoparia
ATAAGTAGTCTGTGTATGATAAGTAATACAAAATAATAATAATAATAATAATAATAATAATAATAATAATAATAATAATAATAATAATAATAATAATAATAAGATATTCATATACCCCCGAGGTTTGACTAAATAACTCGTATTACCCAATGTTTTCGGGCTACCTCTCGTACCCTTGTACTTTGATATTCTCACCCRGGGTGCCCCTTCTAATGAGGGGTATTTAAGAAAATCATCATTTTTTGAGACTTTACGTCATTATTTCATCTTTTTGCTTATACGTCATGTTACTTATATGTATCTCATAAAACACTAATGTAAACAAATAAAATATTACTTTAAAACAATTATTAAAAAAATTCGATTCTAACGTTTATGTTTCCATATATGTAAATTTTTTTTTACATTATTCCTATAATATAAATACAGTTCAGATAGACCAAGTGTAGTACAAGTGAAATATTAATGTAAATTTTCCGAAAATGACGATTTTCTCATATATGATAACCCAAAGTTCAAGGGCATGGTACTTGAGGAAACCAGAAGAATACATGAATGCATGAGCTATTTGGCCAAACCTCGAGAATATATGAGGAAATACTAGTCTTTTATTATTAGTCGCTAAACTTAGTGTGTTTTTGTGTGTGTAGTGAGAAGAGAGTAAGAAATATCTTACATGTCTTAACAATATGTTAATGAAAAAAACAGAGAACTTGGCTACAAGGTATATAAAGTGAAAAGTGTGGAGGACTTRAGAAAGCCTTTTGTATCAATGTATTTTGGTGCAGCATATATGACATGGTTATCAGAGTATGAAGGAAGGTAAAATTACATTCTAATAAAAATTATAAATTATTAAATCCATATTTGCAGACTCGTGTTGATAATTCTTTTCATATGTATATATATACTAGGGAAAGATCTCTTCAATTTATTGTTAAAGCTTATTATCTTGGACCCAAAAATGAAAGCCCTGAGGACACATGCCCAACATGGCTAAAATTTGAAGAGGAGTTAAGCTACTATGAGGGTATAAATAGGTAAATGGTGAAAACATTATGAATATTTGTCTTCTTGTTCGATTCATAAATAGTTTTTCAACTTCTAACTAATATTTCTTCATCATGATTCCATTTACAGGGAAACTGGAAGTTGTAATATTATGTAATAAGCAATTGATTTTTTTTAATTGAAGTACAATGGTGAAAAATCAAACATGATGTATCAATTTATCTAGAGTAAATTATGATCGATATATTGTATTGAATGAACAAAAAGACTTGTGTCTTGTGCGTATTGCATTTGAATAACATATTCGATGTGATGTTATATAAAAAGGATATTTAGGGTTTTTTTTGACGAGAAAATTAAATTTTATTAAGCAAGATCACTAATTACATCAGGGAGGGTCACTTCGGGCACTTTTTCAATCCAAACTCTAAAATCATCAAAACTACGACTATTATTAGGTATTCTATGRGCWACTTTGTTCCTRCTCCGTCTTACAAAAGAAAAAGTAAAAGAATTGCACAAAGATCCTAAATGTTGTATGTCTCGAACAAGATTGCCGAAKAATGATTGATCGYTGCATCCATAGCGTAGGGCCTGGAATAGTCGGAGGCAGTCCGTTTCAACTTCTAACTTCCTTAATCCAGCCTYCCAAGCCACTTTGACAAGTTCTCTMATTGCTAGAGCTTCTSCTACTACCACTACAAATGTCACCTCAAAGTATTTGCTCATTGCAAGTAAAATATCTCTGGTACTGTCACGAACTACGCCTCCAACACCTGTCCTTCCATCATTGAAAATCGTTGCATCGCAATTGGCCTTGTATGCACCAGCTACAGGGGGCTTCCATTTTGAAACATCAGAGTATGTTCCAATACTTGGTGCTTTACTTCCGTCATTTGCCTTTTGATACTCTCCTATAATGCTCAGAGATCGTAGCATTACAAGGGACATGTAAGTTCTATGGGAATTAAAACACCAATTATTTTTTTTTCCATATATTCCAAGATAAACTCCAGAAGATGTTCCACCAATCTATCTAAGTGTATTGTTCTGCCAATTTGTCTAGCTAATCTCGAAGCCTGATGTGTGACAGCTCACCAACATGAAGTTTCAATGGGGAAGTATTCCACATGAATTCAGCTTCCTTACACAAGAAAATCATGTGCTCAACTGTTTCTATACTGTCGCCACACATTGGGCATGTAACATCGAGATGTACTCCCCTGCTTGCTAATCTGTGTCGAGCTGGGATTGCACTCTGGACTAGTTTCCATCCAAATAATTTAATTTTTGGAGGAAGCTCAGCTTGCCATAGCTTTTTCCAAATACCTTGCTGCTGTGGTGTAGAAGTAGTTGCCTTATCCCTCTCCTTCTCTTTCAGTGCAATGTAATACGCACTAYGCAYCGTAAACTTGCCATTTTTGCTAGGAACCCAATTCCAYGAGTCAGGACATGGGAATTGTGGGATTATTTCTAATTCAATAGCTCGAACTTCTGTGGGAGTGAACATATCATTCAGGAGGCTAGCAATCCATTCTCGATCATTGATCAAATCACGTACTAAGATAGRTTGTGGCCCTTCGACAGTGCATTTCAATATAACTTTGAAATCTGGGAGCTTTTCAGTCCATGGATTGTTCCATATGTTGATACTACATCCATCACCAATTAATCGTCGTGCACATTTCTCAAGTATATTTCTCACCGAACTAATGGATTTCCACGTAAAGCTCGCAATGGGCCTAACCGTATGCTTAAGGAAATTTGTAATGGGGAAATACTTACTCTTTAACACATGAGCAACGAGTGAGTCGGGCTTATCCAAGATTTTCCAAGCTTGTTTTGCAAGCATAGCTTTATTAAAAGCTGTCAAATTTCGAAAACTTAAACCCCCTTCTTTTTTTGGCACATATAACTTTTCCTAACCAACCCAATGAATTTTCCTTCGTTCYGTAGTTAACTCCAAAAGAAACCTCTGCAAAAAATTTCAATTTCATTTAGGATGCCTCCTGGAATCGAGAAACATTGCATGGCATACGTGGGAATCGCTTGAACCACCGTTTTGATCTAAATTTCTCTTCCCGTTTACGATAAAAAAAACCCTCTTTCCACCCTTTGAGTTTTTTCAAGACTCGTTGCTGAATATTTTGAAAAATCACCTTTTTTGAACTACCAACATACGTGGGTAGTCCAAGATAGATATTTCTCATGTCGTTCAACTGTCTTAAAAGATAACTTCGACTGAAGGATTTGTTTCTTTTGTGGATCAATATTTTTCGGCTAAAAGACACTTCTGACTTTTCCATATTCAGTTTTTGCCCCGAAGTAGCCTCATAAGTAGAACGGATTTCCAATACATGCTCAACTTCTTTCTCATTTGCACGAACAAACAATCAACATGCTATCATCTGTAAAAAAAAATGAGAAATAGGGGGCACTCTTCTACCAATTTTCAACCCATGGATCTCCTTCTTTGGGTCTGCATCTCGCAATAGAGTAGAAAAAGCTTCCGCACGTATGATGAAAAAGAAAGGAGACAATGAATCGCCTTGTCATAAACCCCTAGAAGGCTTAAAATTCCTTGCAGGTTGACCTTTAACCAATAATGAGAAAGAGGCAGAGCATACACAACTCATGACTATATGAACATAAGAATCAGGAAAGCCTAGTTTAAGCATCATCTTTTCCAAAAAGCACCATTCAACTCGATCGTNGTCTGCATCTCGCAATAGAGTAGAAAAAGCTTCCGCACGTATGATGAAAAAGAAAGGAGACAATGAATCGCCTTGTCATAAACCCCTAGAAGGCTTAAAATTCTTTGCAGGTTAACCTTTAACCAATAATGAGAAAGAGGCAGAGCATACACAACTCATGACTATATGAACATAAGAATTAGGAAAGCCTAGTTTAAGCATCATCTTTTCCAAAAAGCACCATTCAACTCGATCGTAAGCCTTACTCATATCCAGTTTTAGGCCCATATAACCCTCTTTTCCTGATTTCGTTTTTCGCAAATAGTGAAAACATTCATATGCAATCAAAATATATTGTCAGTGATTAGACGACCCGACACAAAACCGCTATGTGAATCATGGATATATTAGAATTGGCAAGACTCGTTTTAAACGATTAGCCAAGACCTTAGAAATAATTTTTTTTCTATAAAACATTACACAAACTAATCGACCTATAATCCACAGGAGATTCACAAACCTTTTTCGTTGGGATGAGAACAATATGGGTCTGATTAATATGACTAACATTTTCTTTGTCATTTAAAATTGCTAACACCTTAGAAATCACATCTTTCCCAACAATAGACCAATATTTTTGATAAAAGAGAGCGCACATACCATCCGTATCAGAAGCTTTTGTCGGATGCATTTGATTAAGTGCTTCAAACACCTCGTCTCCATTATATGGTGCCAATAGTTGTTGCTTCATATCAGTCGAAAGAAGGGGATTCACCTTGTCAATGACCGATTCCATATCAAGTTGATTCGTAGCCAATTAGCCATGAATAGGTCCTCAAAGTGCTTAGTTAGAACTTGCGTCATGTCCTGTTCCTCGTCGAATATATTACAAGCCGAATCATGGATATTTTGGATGTTATTTCGATGCCTCCTTTGATTTGCTTTCTGATTGAAAAATTTTGAGTTCTTGTCCCCATTTTTTAACAAGTCTTGTCGAATTCTCTGTCTCAAGTATAACTCATCCGGTTAGCTCATCCATTCACATGTCCACAACTTTTATCTGATTGATAACATTCTTCGTTTGTGGTTCTTGCATGAGTGCTGTCATTTATTGCCTACATGATTTTAATTCTCTATGGAAGTCACCAAACTTTTCCTTGCTTCAAGTAGACAGCATACTATAACTATGAGCAATATTTGTTACAGCATCCATTATAGAATTCCAATCTTTCACAATGATGTCTTCACAATTTTCATATCAAGTCCACATCTGATCTGCTTAAACCTGAACAATCTTCGTTTCTTCTTCTCCTTTCGAGCGCTTATAATGGCTTGATGTCTAGACATATTGGAAGATGATCTGATTTTCTCCTCTCCAAGTGAGTCACAAAAGAGCCTCCATAACTATTTTTCCAAGCTTTATTTACCAAGAAGCGGTCTAGCCGTTCTTGTACATTCGAGGGATCACTTTGATTATTATTCCACGTGTACTTGTAACCTCTAAAATTCAAATCAGAAAGGAAACAAATATCAATTGCCTCATTAAATTTTTCAGTTTGGTTATACTTGAAGTCAGCACCCCCTTCCTTCTCATCACTCCATTTCATTAGATTCCAATCATCACCACAGACCAAAAGTTTTGAGTTGTCTCTTGCTAGGTGCCTAATAAGTTAACCTGTTCTGAATTTATTTGTGTCCTCAGGAAAACTGAATAAACCTGTATATCGCCATTCATTTCCATCTAAGCTATTCACAATAACATCAATGTGATTTTGAGACCACGAAGATAATGACACAGCCAACTCATTTTTCCAGAATAAAGCAAGCCCACCACTTCTTCTTTTGACTTCACCTTGGCCTCCAACAACAAGGCATGCATCAAAGCGTAACCTTACCTTTATTCTTTTCATTTCGTGTGCATGTAATTTAGTTTCCTGGAGAAACAAAATGATGGGATTTTTGAGTATAACAATACGTCTTAACACATNGTCTGCATCTCGCAATAGAGTAGAAAAAGCTTCCGCACGTATGATGAAAAAGAAAGGAGACAATGAATCGCCTTGTCATAAACCCCTAGAAGGCTTAAAATTCCTTGCAGGTTGACCTTTAACCAATAATGAGAAAGAGGCAGAGCATACACAACTCATGACTATATGAACATAAGAATCAGGAAAGCCTAGTTTAAGCATCATCTTTTCCAAAAAGCACCATTCAACTCGATCGTAAGCCTTACTCATATSCAATTTTAGGCCCATATAACCCTCTTTTCCTGATTTCGTTTTTCTCAAATAGTGAAAACATTCATATGCAATCAAATATATTGTCGGTGATTAGACGACCCGACACAAAACCGCTTTGTGAATCATGGATAGATTATAATTGGCAAGACTCGTTTTAAACGATTAGCCAAGACCTTAGAAATAATTTTTTTTCTATAAAACATTACACAAACTAATCAACCTATATATAATCCATAGGAGATTCACAAACCTTTTTAGTTGGGATGAGAACAATATGGGTCTGATTAATATGACTAACATTTTCTTTGTCATTTAAAATTGCTAACACCTTAGAAATCACATCTTGCCCAACAATACACCAATATTTTTGATAAAAGAGAGCGCACATACCATCCGGATCAGAAGCTTTTGTCGGATGCATTTGATTAAGTGCTTCAAACACCTCRTCTCCATTATATGGTGCCAATAGTTGTTGCTTCATATCAGTCGATAGAAGGGGATTCACCTTGTCAATGACCGATTCCATATCAAGTTGATTCGTAGTCAATTAGCCATGAATAGGTCCTCAAAGTGCTTAGTTAGAACTTGCATAATGTCCTGTTCCTCGTCGAATATATTACCAGCCGAATCATGGATATTTTGGATGTTATTTCGATGCCTCCTTTAATTTGCTTTCTGATTGAAAAATTTTGAGTTCTTGTCCCCATTTTTTTAACAAGTCTTGTCGAATTCTGTCTCCAGTATAACTCAWCCGGTTAGTTCATCCATTCACATGTCCACAACTTTTATCTGATTGATAACATTCTCCGTTTGTGGTTCTTGCATGAGTGCTGTCATTTATTGCCTACATGATTTTAATTCTCTATGGAAGTCACCAAACTTTTCCTTGCTCCAAGTAGACAGCATACTAGAACTATAAGCAATATTTGTTACAGCATCCATTCTAGAATTCCAAGCTTTCACAATGATGTCTTCACAATTTTCATATCAAGTCCACATCTGCTTAAACCTGAACAATCATCGTTTCTTCTTCTCCTTTCGAGTGCTTATAATGGCTTGATGTCTAGACATATTGGAAGATGATCTGATTTTCTCCTCTCCAAGTGAGTCACAAAACAGCCTCCATAACTATTTTTCCAGGCTTTATTTACCAAGAAGCGGTCTAGCCGTTCTTGTAAATTCGAGGGATCACTTTGTTTATTATTCCACATGTACTTGTAACCTCTAAAATTCAGATCAAAAAGGAAACAAATATCAATTGCCTCATTAAACTTTTCAGTTAGGTTATACTTGAAGTCAGCACTCCCTTCCTTCTCATCACTCTATTGCATTAGATTCCAATCACCACCACAGGCCAAAGGTTTCGAGTTGTCTCTTGCTAGGTGCCTAATAAGTTGACCTGTTCTGAATTTATTTGTGTCCTCAGGAAAACTGAATAAACCTGTATATCGCCATTCATTTCCATCTAAGCTATTCARAGTAACATCAATGTGATTTTGAGACCACGAAGATAATGACACAGCCAACTCATTTTTCCAGAATAAAGCAAGCCCACCACTTCTTCTTTTGACTTCACCTTGGCATCCAACAACAAGGCATGCATCAAAGCGTAACCTTACCTTTATTCTTTTCATTTCGTGTGCATGTAATTTAGTTTCCTGGAGAAACAAAATGATGGGATTTTTGAGTATAACAATACGTCTTAACACATGCATTGACCACCTCAGGATTCCCCAACCCTCGGCAGTTCCAAGCTAGTATTTTCATTGTCCCTCGAGGGCATTGTGGTTGCCCGCGCCATCAATCTGTGTTACATGTTCATTCATTTTTTCACCAAAAGAATCTCGAACAAAGTTGTTGCTATTCGGACTAGAGGACTTGTGTATGCCTTGTTTTGAGTTTAGCGAGATATTAACTTATAATCTGCCTATTTTGGAAACTCTCACATAAATTTCCTCAGGAAGCTCTTCGTTCACGCCTGAATTAGTATTTGGGTAAACCTCCTTAGTGATATTGCTTGGGATTGCACAATGGATATTGTTAACGCTAACACCTAGGCTTAACCCTTCCTTTAATTTTGGATTGTCAAAATTCAGTTTTAATATTGCTTTACTCGCCTTCAAGTCATCTTTTAAAGCTTGACATTGGTTAAACTCCTCTTTAATCCTCTGTTCATTAAACCTGCCCTTAATTGGAGAGGCTTTGAGCCAATTACCGTACGGAGAGTCAGATAAATCCATACCTTCATGATACTTTGAACATTGTTGATTTGTGTGTCAAAAGTAGCCACAAAGGTGGCAAAAATCCATCAATCTTTCGTATGTGAATTTTACCAGTTTTGTACCACCAGGCGTTGCAATTTTCGTCCAACGTTTCAAGGGTTTTGATATATCGAGATYGACCCAAAACCGCAAATACTTCCCCTATCCTACCAAATGTGAAGCATCACACTCCACAAACTCTCCCATGCTAGCAGCCAACGATTTTTCCATAGACATGGTTCGTTTGTTTAATGGGACGTCCCATGCTCTAACCCAAAATCTGATCTTCGAGAAAGTAATTTCTGATGGTTGCACACCTCCATTGATAGTCTGTAGTAAGATTGGTTGTCCTCTAAAACACCATGGCCCTCCTTCCAGGATCTTCTCCTTGTCATGCATTGAGAAGAATTAGAAGATAAAAACGTTTTTACTAATTTCTTTACAATTAACCCTTTTGCGAGACGCCATGCGATCTTCAAGTTGCTCTGCATCGATTCTAAACTAAATGGATTTTCCGTTAAAATTTTTCCGACGAGGAAGAGTTGTAGTTGTTCATTAACAGTCGCATCCTCCTCGTCCTCCACACATTCAATGACTTCGTCTTCCTCCTCGGTCATGGCTGAATTTTGTAGTTTTTCTTCTAAACGATCCATGGAGACACAATAATAAAAAATACGCTAAATAACACGAACACAAACCACAGGCTAAACCGTGGGTGCAGATTAAGAGAGAAAATTATGAGAAAATTAAACCTAACCTTAAAGAGATTAAGGAAGGGAAATTGACAAACTCTACTAAAAAACCCTAATATTTCGAGAGAAAAGACCTAGAGGATTTTAGAGAGGAAAATATTATATTACTGTATATTTATGGTTTGTTATATGCAGAGTCTTATTATATACTAACGTAGTAAATTTAATAACCATACTAGAAGTGTTGTTATCGAATAGCCTTCACTAGTGGTACACAACGCTCAATAGGAGCTGTCGTTTGAGAGAAGCTACTTCATCATTAAAGGATGACATTATGAYGGTCATAAAAAAAACTAGGGATTTTTCCTCAGGTACCTCAAAGGTTTTGCTAATTATTCATGTACCCCCGAGTGTTTTTTTATTCTTCAGGTACCCTCGACCTTTGAAAAAATGGATGAAATACCCTTACTCCAATGGAAAAACTAACACCGTTAGTCTTTTCCCTTTAATTTTACTAATTTAACCCCTAATCTCTTCTCTCTCCTTCCATGTTCCAAATCCCATATCCCTTCTCTCTCCTACCTTCTTCCCACCTCCATTACCAATACCACCATACTACTGCCTTCTTCCACCTCCATTAACTTGACCACGTGAAGTTTTAGACATATGTGATCTCTTGAATCCTATTTTATCTACCAAACGAGCTAACTTATCCTTTTTATCATCCTAGTGTGATTTGCTCTCATGTAATATTCAAAAAATTAAAGAGATCACATCAAAACCCAAATCATCTGAGCAACCACCCATATCTCACCACCATTTTGGTTYGAATTGTTATCATAATCAAAACCCCTRAATTCCCAAATGAAAATTTTGAAAATCCTTCTTTATTGTTAGAATTGAAGAGTTCGAATTGATGATTTCGAAAATTAGTGCGAGTTTGTGTTATGGTCATTTGTGATAAATCAGTTACATCTTATACTTGGATCATTACTCAATTAAGCTGATAACATTCTTTANATCTTTTAAAGCTTGACATTGGTTAAACTCCTCTTTAATCCTCTGTTCATTAAACCTGCCCTTAATTGGAGAGGCTTTGAGCCAATTACCGTACGAAGAGTCAGATAAATCCATACCTTCATGATACTTTGAACATTGCTGATTTGTGTGTCAAAAGCAGCCACAAAGGTGGCAAAAATTCATCAATCTTTCGTATGTGAATTTTATCAGTTTTGTACCACCAGGCGTTGTTCATTAACAGTCGCATCCTCCTCGTCCTCCACACATTCAATGAATTCGTCTTCCTCCTCGGTCATGGCTAAATTTTGTAGTTTTTCTTCTAAACGATCCATGGAGACACAATAATAAAAAATACGCTAAAAAACACGAACACAAACCACAGGCTAAACCGTGGGTGCAGATTAAGAGAGAAAATCATGAGAAAATTAAACCTAACCTTAAAGAGATTAAGGAAGGGAAATCGACAAACTCTACTAAAAAACCCTAATATTTTGAGAGAAAAGACCTAGAGGATTTTAGAGAGGAAAATATTACTGTATATTTATGGTTTGCTATATGGAGAGTCTTATTATATACTAACGTAGTAAATTTAATAACCATATATACTAGAAGTGTTGTTATCGAATAGCCTTCACTAGTGGTACACACCGCTCAATAGGAGTTGTTGTTAGAGAGCAGGGGCGGACCTACCAGGGGCACGGTAGGTCACGTGCTTACCCATTAATTTTTTTAAAAATTAACTTAGGTTAATCATACACACAGTGCACATCCATCAGATCCCACTTGTTCCCACTTGCAATACCAACACTTCAATAAAGTTAAAGTCATTTTCCATATATAAAGAATTATTCATTACCACGTTCTTTCGATGTGGGATAAAGTTAAGCCCTGTTGACATTGTTTGTTTTTGCATCATAAAATAATAAGCCCTTTTCTGTTACTTTTTTTATTGAATTGTCTTTTTTCTAATTAAGAGTAATCTTGCCAAATTAAAATTGATTTTGCTGATTGACAGGATTGTCGCACACCTATCAAAAATACCTATTAAAACTAACCTGCAGCTAGTGGTAACAGGATCGTATCCACGAGGAAACAACAACTACTGATTAATTGAATATAAGCATCTAAACTAGCAAGAGAAACGTTGATTTTGATTAAGACTACCTAAAACTAATGACTACGATTAACAGAAGAGATTAACTATATGATAAAAGAATCTAGAGCTATG
>SNQN01002923.1:17415-52790 GCA_008642245.1 Bassia scoparia
GAATTAATTACCAAAAGAATGATTGCAATTGATGATTGAATGATTGAATTCTATTGAAAAGCCAAAAACTAGGGTTTAACAATACGTAATTGAGTTCTCTGTATTTCTCCTCAAAACTAGAATAAAATAAAAGATATCTTTACAAATTAGGATTTCTCCCCTTAAATACTCTTGCTAATTTCTAAATTAAATCCAAGTTGCTTAATTACAAGATTGCCATCCTCATTAAATCACAAGTTAACCGAATCAGGAAGCCAAAATCGGACCTCAAACCGATCGGTTTAGATTGAACCGATCGGTTTGGATCTGAACCGATCGGTTTGGATTCAAACCGATCGGTTTGGGCTTCGGATCTCCATGTCAGCCCAATTCCGCTACACCGGGCAAGTTTTCGTTACACCGGGCACATTTCCCTACACAAAGCACCCTTAAAAATGAGTTTTAATTTTCAAATAATTTTAACTTATTTTTAGACATTTTTCTAGAAATTTTCGGAATTTTTCCGAATTTTTCTAAACTTTTTTTGAAATTTTCAGAATTTTCAACAATTTAATTAACTTTGCAATAATTAAACAAATTATGAAACAAATTTCAAAATTCGCAAAATTATAACACAATCCACTATTTTTTTACAAGAAATTTTATGAACTTTTTTCCATAAGTTTTGGAGTTGTGTAAAAATAGTTATGAATTTTCTAAGCAAAAACGCACACCCGAGCGAAACGGCTCAATTAGGGAGCTTCGGGACGACACCCGAGTGTGGAGACCACACGAATATCCCCCAAAATCAATAAGTGATTTTGTGTCAAAATTTTGAATCAAATTAAATCAATTAATATTTTATTATGATTTTATATTATACGCATCGCACTAAATAAGGCAAGTCGAATAAGCCAAAAAAAGAAGAATCCTGGGCGCAATTATGCCCAGGTCGGGCGCAATTACGCCCTATTCCGGGCGCAATTACGCCCAAATTCTTTCCTTTTCTACGATATGCCTATAAATACGAGGCCCCGGGTCCTCATTTGCACGACTACACACTTCATTCATCTGTCATACACACTCTCTCTCCTCAAATACTCTCTCTCACACATTCAAATTCACACAAATTATTGTGCATTTCAAATACAATTGCAAAGTTCTTCAAGGGTTATTTAAGGTTCTTAAGGGTTCTTCAAAGGTTCTTAAGGGTTTCAAAGGGTCCAAGGCATCGTTCTCGATTGAAAGCACCGTGTTGCAAGGTAAGTTTAAGGCCAATGTCTCAATTTCTTAACACCCTTTTGCATGTTTGTTAGAAATTTGACTTTCTATGAAAATTATCATGTAATATTGAATAAAAACTATTCAACATGAATTAAAATCAACATTAGGCACAACTTTTAATTCTTGTTGAATGCTTGCATGTTTACAAATCACACCATTATTATGTCTTAAACAAGACCAGCAAATTGGATGTTCTCATGCCTAATAAGACCAATTCATGGAAAATTGGCTTTTAGGCACCCTTTAATACGGATCTAAACAACACATGTCACAAAAACAAACTAGTCATGTGTGCATTTATTTCTGTTAAGCAATCCACATAGTAATTTGCATGCTTAGGGTTAAAAAGGAAATTTGTTTGTTGTTGTCTTTTTGACAATGGACTCGCAATGATCGAGTAGAGGCCGCTAGATGCGGGGGGGTGTTGTGCACTACTTCACCCTTACCCTTATCCCCTAACCCAGACCTTTGGTGCACTACCAGACATGGAGTCCTTCGCCTTGCTTTATGCAATTATAGCCAAGGCTTAAAACGGGTTCTGTAGCTTCCCGAAAGAAGTGCGGTGGCGACTTCCTCTACTCATTTTGAGTATAAACACACAACTCCAGACATACTCACACTATGAAAAAGCAAGAATTCAATTCTAGCAAAATCCGAGTCATCAACTAATTCTTCCCCCCGGGGCAGAGGGACCGGACCTAGTCCGGCCCGATGACGCCCTAACGCCCGTATAGTAGTGGTGGTGGTGGATGGGCTGTGGTGGTCTCTAGTGTCCATGGTTGTGTGGGGTGGGTGGAGTGGTGTTGTTAGTATAGTCAATGGGGGTGTTTAGTGTGTAATTAGTTAAATTAGGTGTAATTAGGTTAATTAGAGGTTAATTGTGTCAATAACTAACACTATTAGCTTTTCCATCCATAGTAAGGGTATTTCATCCATTTTTTCATCGGTCGGGGGTACCTGAGGAATAAAAAAAAAACTCGAGGGTACATGATCGAATAATTAAGCAAAACGTTAGGGGTACCTGAGGAAAAATCCCAAAAAACTACCACAACGGATGAATATGAGCCTCTAGTTTTAATTTATTTTAGCTTGTTTTCTAAAAATATATTTAAAAAATCAACATTTTTGATGAGAAGATGGGGATTATATCAAGCAATATCCTCAATAATACAAGGGTGTACCTCATTCGGCACTTCCTCTAACCATACCCTTACATTATCAAATTTACGACTCAAACGCGCAAGAGAGTGAGCCGCTCTACTCCCATCCCTTTTGACAAAAGAAAAAACACAACTAAATAACAAGAAGCCAAAGAAAAAATGTCCTTAATAACAGCACCAAGAGAAGAGCAAGGAATACTCTTTTTTGTGAGGTTGTATAACACATGGCAATCTACCTCTAACACCAACTTACGCAATCATGCTTCCCATGCAATTTGCAACGAATGTCTAAGTGTCATAGCCTCAGCCATTTCCACATCAAACTTTCCTTTGATCATGACACAAGTAGCCATCAAGACATCCCCGTCCTTATCTCGCACAAGGCCACCCACACCCACCATATAATCTTCAAAGATTGTAGCGTCGGAATTTAGTTTGTACATGCCAATATCAGGTGCTGCTCATGTAGGTCTCAATGAGCCATTGACTACTGTTGTGCCTTCCTCATTTGAGCACGCCTTCAAGTACTCACCAATTATTCCTTGTTCCCTCGCAAGCATTAGCTCCACTATTTGCTTCCTACGATTAAAATTCCATAAATTTCTCTGTAACCAAATCTGCCAGGCCACACTCAAGAATGATGACCGCCAATCACCATCCTTCACCCTCCGTCATAAGTGTTCAAGCTAGTCCCAAAGGTTAACACCAACCAACTCATTCGTATCCAACCTCAACACGGAGAACTTCCATACTAGCTTGGCTTCTCTRCAAAGAAATAAGTCATGAGCTAAAGACTCAACTTCCTCACCACAAACCGTGCAGATCGGGTCAACACGCTACCACGATTACATAGCTTCGTCATTACTGGCAACCCCTGATGCAGTAACTTCCAGCTAAAAGTACGGATCTTCGGTGGCAATTGAGCATCCCACATAAGCTTCCATGCTACTTCTGAAACGTTTGCTAAAGTATGTGCCTTTTCTTCATCCTGACTATGCAATTCCACGTGGTAAGCACTTCTCACCATAAATTTCCCATGTTTTGTATGAGCCCATGTTTAAATATCATCACAGTCATGCATTGGAATAATTTCCGATTATATAGCCTCGACTTCCCAATCTATGAATAATTGTTGCGGTACTTCAGTATTCCAATTGCCTTCCCATTTTAAATACCGAACAAGAATTGGCCCTCCATCAACTTCATTACCCCGTGATAGGACTCTAAAGTTCGATAAAGCCGCCACCCATGGGTCCTCTCCATATATCAATTGATACTCCATTACCCACCACCTTCCATTGATACTCCATTACCCACCACCTTCCTTGCTCCCATTTTGATCAAATCTCTCATTGAGTAAATGGACTTCCATGTCTAGCTCGTCATTGGGATCACATTAACATCAAAGAAAGAGGAATGAGGGAAATACTTCGTCTTTAAAATGGTTGCCGCAAAAGAACTCGATTTAGTCATAATTCTCCACGCTTGTTTTGCAAGCATAGCCTTGTTAAAACAAGTAAGCTTCCTGAAACCAAGGCCCCTTATTTTCTTTGGCGCACACATCTTTTCCCATCCTATCCAAGCCATCTTTTGTTCATCTTTCTCTTGTCCCCAAAATAAGTTCCAACACAATCTTTCAATGTCATTTAAAATCCCAATTGGAAGACCGAAACATTGCATAGCATAAGATGGGATTGCTTGTACAACAATTTTGATAAGAATTTCCCTTCCTGCTTGTGATAAGAAACCTTCCTTCCAAYGTTTCAGCTTCTTCAAAACTCTTTCMTGAATTGTTCGGAAAACCATCTTTTTTAGCTAACCGYATATGTAGGAAGTCCCAAATATTTTTAATGTCGCTCAACTACTTTAAAAGATAACTTCATCTAAAGGATTTCCCGCTTTTGTTCATCCACATTTCGACTAAACGACACCTCCTATTTTTCCATATTTAGCTTTTGGCCTGAAGCAGCTTCGTAGGTGGCAAAAATTTCTAGCACATTATCAACTTCACGCTCACTAGCCCTTATAGAAAGAGAACTGTCATTCGCAAAAAAAGGTGAGAGATTAGAGTAACTCTTTTCCCAATTTTAAGCCCAAGGATCTCCTTTTTCGTCTCCGCTTCCCTTAATAATAGAGTGGATAAGCCTTTAGCACACATAATAATGAGGGAAGGTGAATAAGGATCTCCTTGATGAAGTCCTCTCGTGGGATAGAAACGCCTCGATGGTTGGTCATTGACTAAAATAGAGAGAGAGAGGTAGATCTCACACACTTCATGATAAGCTGCACAAAAATCTCCGGAATGCCTAACTTTCCCATCAACCTTTCAAGAAAACACCCCTCCACTCGATCATAGGCTTTGCTCATATCCAGTTTCAGTCCTAGGTATCCTTCCTTCCCTTTTGTTTTCTTCCTTAGAAAGTGAAAACATTCGTATGCTACCAGGACATTATCCGTAATCAAGCGTCCGGGAACGAAACCACTTTGAGACTCATGAATTAAGCTAGGGAGCACTATTTTTAAGCCGGTTTGCCAAGACTTTGGAGACAATTTTGTATAGCACATTACACAAGCTAATTAGTCGATAATCAACAAGAGACTCACCCATTTTCTTTTTCGGAATGAGAACAATATAAGTCTGATTAATTGAACCAATTTCACCATCATTGTTTAGGATATCCAAAAATCTATCAATAGTATCTGACCTACCTTTAATCCAAAATTTTGATAGAAGAGGACACACATACCATCAGCACCAGGAGCTTTTGATTTTGATTTGAGGTTGCCTAATATTAATTTTTCAAACAAGGTAAGAATGAATTACAATAATTGTAGTTGCCTTATATAAACACTACTACAAAAATGGGCAAAATCACCATTTTTAAGAGATCGGTTAAGTCAAAACACCGGTCTCTTACCTTAAGAAACCGGATATTTACATAAACCGGTCTCTTAAATCCATCTAAGAAACCGGTCACATAAAACACATCTCTTAAATAAATGTAAGAGACCAGATTTTTAGAAACCGGTCTCTAATCTAAATAAATAAACTTTTCCTTTATTTTAAAGTTGTAAATTGTACAACTTTCTAAACCATTGTCTGATTGTTCAAAAGTTGTAAGTTGTAAATCGTCACTTTATAAACCAAAGTCTAATTTTTTTTTTATCTAATTTCATCTCTCTCCTCCTGTACATACCCTTTTATGTTCTCTCTCCTCTCTAGATCTATCTCACACGCAACAAATTCTCTTTCTCGTCTCCACTTTCCCCATTTTTTCTCTTCAATCTGTCTTCATTTTGATCTAAATTTCATTYAATCTCTTCTTAAAATCTAACAAAACAGGAGCAAAGCGAGGGTAATGCGATGTTCGTTGCATCTTCTGGGTTAGTTTTGAACATTTTTTTTTTGTTTTTGCTTTTCAATTTATCCATTTTTGCTTTTGTTTCGGTTTTTCAATTGATTTAAAAAGCTGTTTTTTTTTTGATTCAATCAAACTACATATTTTCAATCGATTTTCTAGGATTTTGATTTTCAATTTATCCGTATTTTTCTAGGCTTATTTTCAATTTATCCGTATTTTTCTAGGCTTATTTTCAATTTATCCATATTTTGTCAGATTTTTCTTTTGTTTCCATGCTTAGTTTTCGATCTCGATTTATTTTTTAAAAAATTTGCATTTTGTTTCAGTTTTCCATTTATTTCGCATTTTGCCTTATTTTCGATCTAGTATTTTAAAAATCTGCAATTTTGCCTTATTTTTTATTTTCTCTTTTTCTTTTTGCCTTATTTTCTATTTTCGTTTTTGAGTTAAAACTAGGTTTAAGTTTTGTTTATGGGTTTTTTTGTGTTTTTTGCTTTGCATTTTGTTTTTCTTATTTAATTTTCGTTTTTCATTTTTCAGATCTGATTGCTTTTCGAATTTAATTTTGGTTTTTCCGAATTTTGATTGTTGTTGTGTAGTTTGGTGTATTTTCGTTTTCGTGTTTTGATTTTTGTTTGTTGTGGTGTTGATTTGATTTTTTTTTTGAATTTTATTTTTGTTTTTCTGAATATTGATAATTATTGTGTTATTTGTTGCATTTTTGTTTTTGTGCTTTGATTTTTGTTTGTTGTGGTGTTGTTGATTTTGTTTGCTGGTTGTTTTTTTCTATATTTTGTTTGTTTATTTCTATTTAGTTTTCTTTAATAACATCTTTTAATTTGTTTTTAAAGGTTAAATTGTTAAAATAAATAGCTTGAAATGCAATGTTAACACCTCATAATGAAGAACAGTTTTATGGGACTCTTTTTTACAGGCAGTTTTATGGGACTTTAGTACTTGGTATTTGTAATTTTGGGATGTATAAGTTTGTATTTATAATTTTGGGACGTATAATACAATATAGTTTTTTTTCTACTTCATATGTATTTTGTTATATTGTATTTCAAATATGCATTAAAAGTCACGCTGGCTAGCTTACATAATGAGATGTAATTGGGGCCAACTTTATTTTTTTAAAAAAATTATTAACCAAAGAGACCGGTTATGTGTCATAACAGGTCTCTTAGGTGGGTTTAAGAGATCGGTGTTTTGCTCAGAACTGGTCTCTTAAATGGAAAACAAAGAGACCGCTTTTTGTCAACATCGGTTTCTTTGGTTGCTTTAATAGACCGCAATTATTAAGCGGTCTCTTCACCTAAGAGCCCTATGAGCTAGAGACCGGTTATTATGCGGTCTCTTTTCCCCTTTTTAACCGGTCTCTTTACTCTTTTTTGTAGTAGTGAAAATTGTACTCCCTCTATTCCCTTTTGTTTGTCCTGTTTCATTAAATTGAATTCCTAAATGTTTGTCCTGTTTATAATTTTTTTCATTTTTAACTTCAATTTAATCACCTTTTTCTATAAATAAATGAACCATATATATTATTTATCATCCATCATATTAAATAAAATCTTAATGACTATCTAGATTATTACCCAAAATTAACATTCCAACACAAATTTATTACCTTTTCCTATTACACTATATWAAAATAATGTATCTTAGTGATTTTTATTCCAAATCATTGTCAAAAAATTATTAGTGACAAAAAAATAATARAATTATTAGGTTCTTTCTCGAAAAGAAGTATAATWCAATACTAGTGTTCCAYGGCGCGTGCACGCACGTCGTGGTCCACTCTAATTTATGTCAATAATATAAGTAAAAGATACTCTTTTTCATTTTTAATCAATAAATTCGACGATAAAAACACAAAAGTTTGAAAAAATTGTTAAGTTAGTGGGGGGCCGTCAGTTAAGTCATAGAATACATTTTCTATGAAGTACCAATATTGAATGTATATCTATTGTCATTTTAAGTAAAATCATTCTTAGGCTTTATATTAGGTTAGATATTTATGTAAATTTTAGTGTTCTCACTTGACAATATCTTTTTTTTTTTTGTTAAATACAATTGAATTTATTTGGCGTTGGTTGAAGAAGTATATTTCTATCAAGGATGATATCTTGAAGCAACGTTTTTGGTAATGGAAACTGTTGAGCTCAAACTATTTTGTTGCAATCCTTTAAATTTTTTTAGTTTATTGTGTCAAGAAAAGTAAAATAAAAATTGGAAATCACTAATGTATGAAGGTAAGAAAACAAGTGTCAAAGAAGAGCTATGAAGCTATCACATGAAACTGACGCCATAGATTAGAGTATTAAGCATTAAGCTATTCACATGGCCTAAGAGATAACAACAACCAGTAGATAAGTACTTACAGTGTGCTATGCACAAAGCATTGTTTCTCACAAGAGCAGCACATCAAAAGAGGCCATGATAGTAGCAAGTTCTAACAAACACAAACATAACCAAGGACCTGTTTACATTAACTGAAATCAACTGAACTGAATTGAATGGAGCTGAACTGAACTAAACTAAATTGAATTGAATATTTTATGAGAGAGAGAAATTGGGTTAAGAACTGAATGAAGCTGAATTGAAAATAAGCTAATGTAAACAGGCCCCAAGTCCATGGAAGCAAAAAAGCTTCCAAATAACAACATATTAGACAACAAAGTTTTAGTAAAAGGAAATAGAGCCTTGAAGCTTAGAAGCATAATTGGATAGCTTCCAAAATGCATAATAGAACTATTGAAACTTGATAAGTGCAAAAAATGGTCACATTTAATTAGGCACTTATTTCTTCCTTAGTTTGGCCAATATGCGTGTTTTCGACATCATTTCACTAACCTTTTGGTTAGTTTTCCACTTTGTATAGTTTTGTTGGTTTTTAGTGGTTTTTATAGGTTTTTCACTTGTTTTCTCTTCTTTTCTATTCTTTTACACTCAATTAGAAGTGTTGTAAAGGATTGCAAGTTGCCTAAGTGTGTGCATGCTAGTTTAAGGCTTTGTTACTTGATGGTGTGATTGTGTTTGCTAAAGTTGAGCCTAAAGGCATTTGAACTTATACACTAACATCTTCTTCGAGCCATATCTTTTTTCCCACATTGAATTTGCAAGTAGGATTTTTTGCATTGGAAAGTAGACTACGAGATCTTTCTAATTGTATATTAAAAGCTGTAATCCGATCACCGAGCGAGAAGATATGGTTGTTTGAAGTCAAGGCAGTTGAGTAGTTCAGTCAAAGGCGTAGAGGCATGCACGCGCCTCCTCAGTACGGCTCGCGCCTGCGGACCCTCAACTCCATTTTCCAAAACCAAAAACGAGCGGGCGCGCATTTTGAGGTACGACCCATGCCTTGGCCCGCGACTCCAGGCGGCCCGCGCATATGGCCCGCGCGTGGGGCCCTGCTCTTGGACACTCCTCTTCTTGAATTCCAGAAGCAAAATTGAGTGGGCGTGCATCTCGAGTTGGCCCGCACCTCGGCCCGCGTCACGAGACCACCAGCGCGTACGGCCCGCGCATGGGTCGCGTCTACGTGTCGCTCCACTTTTGTTGACTTGTCGACATTTGACCAACGTTTGCCTTGACTTTGGAGGAGTAATTGTCACATGTGGAAATTAGTAATGGCATTCTTGTAATATTTATAAGCTTTGTAATTGAGTTAGTATATATAGTTTTAGGAGAAAAATAAGTAAGAAAGTAGTAAGATAGTAATAGAATATTGAGAATTACATTTTCATATTTTAGAAATTACATTTTCCATCTTCTTCTTCTTCTTCCTTTTGTTCATAACTTAGGAGAGAGAAAGGTTAGTGTTCTGGATTTGTTTTTTCTCTAGTATCTTCAATACTCAACCATTTCTTGCAAATCTTATACATGCTTTCCATCAAATTTCAGAGGTAAATTCAAYTCTTGCATTTGTTTTCAATTTCATTTACGTTTACAGCATGTTTTTAGTACATTTCATTTTCTAGGTTTTTATGGGTTTTCTTGTCGCTTTCAATTTCTCTTGTTGCTAGATAGTTTCCCCTATTGTTTGTGAGCATTTTGCACTTAGTTTTGTTGAATTTGGTTAAGTTTTGAGCTAGTTCTTGAGTACCCTTTTATTGCTTTGATTTTGTTGTTTTCATGGCAAATTTCATGTTTTCACTTGTTGCTTTTCTTGTTTTAATGCTTCCTAAGATGACTAGTGAGTAGKTTACTTGCTTAGGATTGCTAGGGAWCCCAATTATAATCTATTAAGGCCAAAATGATATAAAAATCTCCTTTCAACCATCTTTGCTATTAAAATTGTGCTTTCTCTATCTTGCTTTGTTTTGGATTTGGCCACCCAAGGCTTTAAGAGAGAGAGAGTTTGCCTTGTTCAACCTTTGCAAGGGATTGGAAGGGTTGTTTAGGGTATTGGTTTAATCACTTTTTGACTATTTCTTGTGAGAGCTTAAGGGRACTTGGGTTTGAGCACGTTTTGGGAGTGTTGGATGACTTGGGAAATGATTCCAACCAATTTGCTAAACTAAGATCACAATCACCCCTAATGTTAGATTGAGATCATTAATTTGATTGGCATAATTACCTAATATATAGTTGGGCGAACTAATTTTCCTAAGTGTTTTTGCACATTTGATTTCAAAAATTTACTTCTAGTTTACTTGTAGCCTTAGCAATCAAAACCAAATATTCTAGTTTTAACCACCCCAAATTTAGTTGATTTTGCTTAAGCGCTCACATCCGCCCTTCCTTGTGGATCAACCCTAAACTTGTCGCTATACTTGTAGTCTCAAGCTTAGGTTTATAAATATTGTTTGATAGCCTCCACCTCGGCTTATTCCAACGACCCTTATTGGAGCGCCCGTCAAATTGGCGCCGTTGCCGGGGACGGCAAAGTGCTTGAGTTTTTTAAAACTATGTTTGGTTTTATTGTTTTTCATAAAATCAAAAACTTAAAAAGATGTTCCCAACTTCAATTGAAGTTGCTTTTGTTTCAATTTGAGTAATTTTCTTTACATGTAAAGTAGTGAAACGTTAGTTCTAGACATTGATCCCATGATTGAGAGGACTTTGAGAAAGATTCGAAAAGCGAGAAAGCCGGATTCTAAAACTAGAAAAGAGACAGAGAGCGAAGAAGAGTTTGAAAATTCAAGTGAGAGTGAGAAGGAAGTTGGAGAGTTTGAAATTGAGAAAGTAAAAGTTGAAATCATGGCTAGACCTTTAATTGGATTTGGGAACTCCCGGCTCGAATGCAACCACAAAAGCCATAGTCCTACCCAATATTGAAGGGAATTTTGAGATAAGACCCAACCTAATTCAATTGATTGATTCTAGACCCTTTCATGGACTTAAGAGTGAAAAACCATACAAACACCTCAAGGATTTTGAGAAGTATGTTGACACAATCAAGGTGATTGGGGTTAGCCGAGAGTATTTGAAGCTAAAATTGTTTGAGTTCTCTTTATTGGGTAAGGCTTTGGATTGGCTTAAGAAGGAAGTGTAGCCTAACTCTTTGACCACATCGAAGGAGACAACAAAAGCCTTTTTGCACAAGTTCTATCCACATAGGAAAACGACCGAGATAAGGGCCAAGTTGCAAGGGTTTGCCCAACGAGTGGATAAGACATTGTCCGAAGCATGGGAGAGGTTTAAGGAATATCAAAGAGATTGCCCCATCATGGAATCCCAAAATGGCTTTTGTATCAAACATTCTATATGGGCTTGAACAACTCAAGCAAAATGAGTTTGGATGTCGAAACCGGAGGTCCTATCATGAACAAAAACGAAGATGAGATTGAGGGCATCATTGAGGAGATTATTGAAAACTACGTAACTTGGCAAGAGGCTGAGCGAGCTCCTGCAAGGCAAAGCAAAGGCATGGTCCACTCACTTGGTGAGGGTGAAGTGGTAGAGAAGCTTTTGGAGGGAATCAAGGCCATCTTGCATTAGAGAAATCCCTTTAGAAGGGGGGAATCTCCTCCTCTCMAGCGACTCCACCCACCCTTCTGAAGGGCCAAGGTAAGTCGAAGCCTCAAATCTACAATTTCATGCATAATGGTGTTATGTTTTGTAACAATTGTGGTGCCTATAATCATTTATCTTCTTATTGTCATGTGCAAAATATATCTTTGATTGATGAAAACTTTGTTGATGAAATGCCTTGTGACTATGATGTTGAGCAATGTGACGAGGGCCTTGACTAGGGTCGTTGAGAAAATTACCTAATCAAGTCCTATCAAATAATATTTGTAAAGCCAATACTACATTCTATACTTAGTATAGAAGTAAGTAAAGGGTCGAACCTCAAGGAAGGAATCAAGAGGTGTTTAAGTCCAAACTTATCTAAATTGGCAAGCAAACAAATTTTGAAATGAGAATTTTTTTTGAAAAATAAACTAATTGTAGAACTTGGAACAAGACTTTCGAAATCAAATTATACTAAATCACCTAGGAGATGCTAGTTGTACCCATCTATAGTATGGAATTATGCCAATCAAAGTGTATACTCTACTCCAATCAAAAGGATTATTGAAATCTTAGTTTGGAAATGTGGTTAGAATCATTTCCCAAGTCATCCAACCGTTCGTTTTCAATTCAAGCTCAAACCCAAGTCCCTCAAGTCCTCACTAGAATTGAACAAGCATGAACAAACCAATACCAAGTCAATCCTCACAATCCTTGTAAAGGGTTGATTTAGACACCTCTCACCCCAAAGACCATGGGTGACCAAATCGAAAGCAATAAGGTTTGACAAATCACAATTCAAGGAAAATATGGTGATTGGAAAGAGTGATTAATATCATCTTGGCATAGAAATGATTATAGATTAGACTCCTAGCACTCTAAGTTGCTAAACTACTCACAAAACAGCTTAGAAGTAGGAAATCAAAAAAGCAAAGGAAAACCATAAGAAGAAGCCATTAAACTTATAAATTGCAACAACAAAAAGCGTATTAAAGAAACTACTCAATATTACACCAAATCAAGCAAGTAATTACCAAAATCTACACAAACACAAGTAGAAGCAAGCTAACAAACAAAGAACTCAAAAACTAAAGCATTAACATACCACAAAACTTGCAAAAACGAAAAACAAACAAAAACAAAGAGTAACAACATTAAAACTAAAATTAAGACTAAAAAGGTATTACTCGAAAATCTAGGTAAAGCATATAAAAGATTGCAAAATTTGAGTAAGAATTGAGAATGCTGGGCAAAATCAAACTAGAACTTGGAGCTCTCTCACTCCTCTCTAATGGAGAATTGAAAAAGATGAAGTTGAAAAACAAAAGAAATCTGAAATTCTAATTCTAAAATTGCTGCTAACTACTTACTCTCTTTGTTTCTCTCTCCTAAATCTATATATACAAAGCCAAAAATACAAGCTCTCATAATTACAAGTTTGCCATTACTAAATACAACATGTGCTAAAAACACCTCCAAGTCAAGTCATCTTTGGTCAAAGTCAAAGAAAGGGGGCTGCCACGTAGGCGCGTGCGGACGCGCGGGCGAGCAGAAGTGGCGCATGCAAGGGTGCGGATGAACCAGAACACGCGTGCACGCTATAAATCCCTACTGGAAATGGTTGTAGGCACGGCCAGAGAAGCGCGTGCGGATGCGTGGACAGGCCTGGGACGCGCGAACACTCAGAAAACATTCTGGAAAAATGGGGTAGCTATGCAGGCGCGTGCCACCACGCCCAGGTAGAGCCGCGGACGACCCAAGAGAGGTGCGGACGCTTAAAAACCTCTCTAGAAGAAGGGGGTACCCTGTAGGCGCGTGCCATGCACTCGCGGGCAACTCCTCGATGCGCGGGAGGACACTGACTGAACTGTAAAACTTCGAACGGCCATAACTTCTTGCTCGGTAATCGAATTGCAGCTTGTAACTTCTTGCTCGGGTGGGAGGACACAAGCATGAATCTTTACTACTTCGAACGACCATAACTTCTTACTCGGTGAACTTAGAGCAAACGTTCAAGTGGCTTAAGGCTCAACTTAACCAACCACAACCAAACCAAAAAGTAGGAAGGCCTAAAACTAATATGTGCACAACTAGGAAACTTGAAAATCACTCACAAAGCTTGAAATTGAGTGTACAAAGATAGAAGAGAAGAGAAAACTAGTGAAAAAACACTAAAAAACCAACAAAACTTTGCAAAACTAAACAATGTAGAAATCTAACCAAAAGGTTAGTGAAATGATATCGAAAACACACATATTGACCAAAATAAGTAAGAAATAAGTGCCTAAATGTGACCATTTTTGGCACTCGTCACAATGCAACTTGATGGGTGACAATGCGGCAAGGCCACGGTTTGGTGGCAACTCTAATGCCTTTGAGCCAATGAGGACCCCCTAGAACAACCAAGCTAAATGAATGGCTTTGGTTACCAAAACAACTCAAACCAAAGGGGTTTCATCCCTCAAGTTGGAAATGGTTTTGGTAACCAAAGACAATTCAATCAAAGAGGATTTGGCTACCAAAATCCAAACTTTGTGAATCAAAGTTATGGTTTTGGCAACCAAATCCCAAACCTCCAATGGCAAGGTGGTTTTAGGGGGAATAACCCCAACTTTGGGGACCCATCCAACAATGTTGGATATGCCAATACACAAGCCCAACCCCATTTCCAAGCTACTAAACCTAATCCCTGTTACCAGCACCCCAATTTCCAAGGGGGCATGCAAGGGAAATTCATGGGGCCAAGAGGAAACCAAGTTCCACCCCATTTCAATAACAATTAAAGACAAAAAAATTCCAACCACATTAAACTAAAACATCCCTATCATTCAACCCCCTCAAGACCAAGATTTCCCAAAAGAAGACAAGCAAGAGTTCCATGCCAAATTGAAGGCTCTTGATGGAAACATGGCCAACCTAGCCAAACAAACACCTAAGTACATCCAACCTTCCCAACCAAGTGCCTCCAATGCTAGAAATGATAGGGTACACATAATGAAACCAAAGGAGGATGAGGGAGTTGGTGTGAAGGGTGAGATAAAGGGTGAGGTGGATAAATAGCCATTGAGAGATAGAATCAATGAGCAAGAAAAGAGTGACCAAGGAGAGAGTGTCAAGAAACAAAAGGTAAATGAAGGAGTGGTGAGTGAAAAACCCAAGGTAAAAGCAATGAATGATGGTGAGGTTGACCGCATGAGCGAGGCCGAGGATGAAAGGTTAAGATTGCGGAGAAGAAAAAGAGAAAGAAGAAGAACAAAAGTGCTAGGAAGAAGGGCAAGGCAATTGAGGGAGGTGAGCCTAGTGTTGGGTAAGACCCTTTGAGCTTAAAAGTAATATCCAAGATGCCAAACCCGGAACAGTTCCTTGACTCTATGTTTGGGAAGTTTTTCCAAATGCTTCAAGCCCACCATTCTCAACTTTCACCCAAGGGAACGAAGTGTGCGATGCCCAACTTTTCCCAATTTCTTATAGAACAATCAAAACAAGGGCTAAAGAGCAAGCAAGAAAAGAACATTGATGCCCAAAGAGTGATTCCGACAAAGCTTAAGGACCCGGGCACCTTTTCCATCCCTTGCACAATCAATGGCATCCTAGTCAAGGACGCTTTGTGTGATTTGGGTGCGGGGATAAGTGTTATTACATACCCTGTTTTCCTAAAGCTAGGGCTCACTACTCTCAAATCCACTACTACTACCGTGCAATTTGCGGACTACACCAACCGAGTCCCGGTTGGAGTTTTCGAAAACGTGATTCTCTTTCTGAATATATAATCATCTCCAAAGCATTGTTAAGTGACCCTCTCATATTTTTATAGGGGGAATTAACTCGTGCATAGGTGCATTAGTTGATTTAATGTATTCTTTTGTTTTTCTGAGTTGATTAATAAAAGAGTGAGTGAGAGGAGGACGTAGACTTATTAGAAGTCGGACCTCATTAAATCTTTGTATTACTTATTGTTCTATTTTTGCTGCATACATAATTGTTTTCAGACTGTTCTTACAATCAATCAAAAAATTTACAACACTCGGCTTATACTAAACTCACCCCCCCTCTTGAGTATCACTTGCACTTACAGCCAGGCAAAGATAGAGACCATGTGTGATTCCCCAATTGTGGTAAGTCAAGTGAATGGAGAATATGAAGCTAGGGATGAAAACATGATCAAATATCTGGAGATGGTGAGAAAGGAAGTCGAAGGTCTTGAACATTTCTTCTTAGTGCAAGTTCCAAGATAGGAAAACAATCAAGTCGACGCCCTATCCAAGCTTGCAGGTCAGCAATGAGAGATTCTCTAAGGTTTGTGTTTTGGGAAGTGAAAAAAACAAT
This sequence comes from Bassia scoparia, assembly GCA_008642245.1. Lineage (NCBI taxonomy): Eukaryota > Viridiplantae > Streptophyta > Magnoliopsida > Caryophyllales > Amaranthaceae > Bassia > Bassia scoparia. The sequence continues at coordinate 33,485 of SNQN01002923.1, forward strand.
TGGCCCACATTAGGGCAAGGGTTCTTATGGAGAAAGTTCTTCGCACAGGGTGCTATTGGCCCATATTGAGTAAAGATGAGATCGATCTTGTTAAGAAGTGTCGAAAATACCAAATACATGGAAACATCCACCAAAATCCTAAAAATATTCTATCTTCGGTGTTATCCCCATTATCCTTTGCTAAGTGGGACATAGCATCTTGGGAACATTCCCCCAAGCTGTGGGGGAAAAGAAGTTCTTGAACGTTACTATGGATTACTTCACCACATGGGTAGAAGCAAAGCCGATGAGAAACATCAAAACACTAGGTGTGAAGAATTTTCTTTGAAAGAACATCATCACTCGATTTGGCCACAATCCATAGTCTTTGACAATGGACCTTAATTCGACACATCCATCTTGACTAATTGGCAATTAAATTAAGGAATCAATTCACATTTTGCCTTTGTGTGATACCAATAAGCCAATGAACAAGTGGAATCCTTTAATAAGATTATCAATAATGGGCTGAAAAAAGAAACTTGATGGTGCAAAGGGTCTTTGGGTTGAGTAACTCCACAATTTTTAATGGTCGATTAGAACAGCGATCAAGACTTCTACATGAGAAACACCATTCACAATTGTTTATGGGTCATATGTGGTCATTCCTATCGAAATGTATGTGCCAACATTAAGATTTATGTTGTACTCCGAAGAAGGGATCGGAAAGGCATGAAGCACAACCTTGATCTTATACTAGAAACAAGAGGCAATGTCAAGAAACTACAATAAATGATAAATCACAGGCCTCTCCAATTGGGAGATCTAGTGCGAAGGAAGATGGAATCAATAGGACGAGCGAAAGAGGAAGGGAAAATAACTCTAAATTGGGAAGTCTCATATAAGAATCGTGAGGTTCTGCGCAATGGTACTTACAAATTGGAAGATGGCGATGAAAGAAGGTTATCGCACACATGGAACACAATCAATCTGAAGAAGTATATTGTGTAAGTTGACAGAGTAGGATGATGATTTAAGACAAAAAGTTAGCCTAAAGGGGCTCACCTTAGTATGGATCAAAGTTATTGGTCATGAATGAAAGCCTCCTATGATTTCTTCGTCAAAATATTTGCATACAGGGGAAAATTCCCCTTCATTTCAGTAGTTATAAATTTCACCTTAAAGCGAGAGCATCACTTATAACACTACCTCAAAGAGAGAGAACAAATAGTAATTTGCCTCAAAGCGAGAGCACAACTAGAAAATCGCCACAGAACCAAAGCTTAATAAATACCTTGTCTCAAAGCGAGAACATTATAAACAAATTGCAAAGTGTACCCTAACTTAAAATAATGATGAAAATTATTCTATATTGAATACTTTGTCTTAGATTTATGGATTCTTAATATTTAAAATTGTGAAGGGTAAACGCCCTCATTAGGCGATGGGCAAATGCCCTCAATACGCGAAGGGAAAACACCATCATAATGCGATGGGCAAACTCCCTCAATACGCGAGAGCAAACGCCCTCAATAAGCAAAGGACAAACACCATCACTCTATGAATGGAAAACGCCCGCTAATTGCGAAAGGCAAGCGAGCTAGAAAAAGCAAAGGGAAAAGTGCCTATAAAGTAAGACTCAATGCCTAAGTTTAAGGGAAATAAGTATGATTTATTGACTTGACACCCCTACTAGGTCTCAAGTTAATCAATTTTAAATCACTAAACTTAGTAATTTTATCATAGAAACATGCACCACAAACACACGTAACGTCTTAGAAAAGTGCATGCAAAGCATTTTGATCGCACCATCCCTTAGAGAGAAACTCATGGAAGGATGCGACATTGTAGAAAAGTATGTACATGCAAAGAAATTTGATCTTATCCTCCATTGGAGAGAAACTCATGGAATAATGCAACATTGAAAAAAAAAAGTGTATACAAAGAATTTTGATCGCATCCTCCATTTGAGAGAAACTCATGGGAGGCTGCGACGTCGTAGAAAGGTGTATGCAAAGCAATTTGATCGAACCTTCCCTTAGATAGAAACTCATGGAACTGTGCGACATCATAGAAAATTGCATACAAAAACTTTTTTATTGCATCCTCCATTTTAGAGATACTCATGGGAGGCTACGGCATTGTATAAGAGTGTATGTAAAGCAATTTGAAGGCATCCTCTATTGGAGATAAATATACGGAAGCATGCGACATTGTATAAAAGTGTTAACAACACATTTCAATTGCACACCAATTGAAAAAGACTCTATATGAAGGGGAAAAAACATGTTCGAAAGCAACAATACACATATYGCACCAACTAAGTAAGGTTAACATTGGATTGTGCGATGCCACATACTTGGAAAGTTCTTATTCATACCTAAAGTCCTTTGAGGTGTATTCCTTGAGAATATGAGGATATCCCATGAAATAAAGGGGCAAGAKGATAGATAAATGAAATACAAYGAAAGAAAAACAAAATGATACGAAACAATTAAGCRAAGCATTAGAGGACAWAGTGGGYAGAGCTTTTGTTTACTTGTTATGCGAAGGTTACAAAGATCTGAAACATTAGCCTTGCTGATAAATTAAAGAAATTAATCTTAAGTCTACTCTTTATCATCATCTTCATTATCGCTCTCCTCTGAGGAAGTAAAGAGCTCTTCATCTTTGAAGGTGAAACAAAAGTTAGGTGAAGGCTTCGTTGGCGTCTCCTTATCATCGGGCATGATGTCGATGATTTTGTGAGTGTCCACGTAATGAAGCCGCTCCTCGAAGTCTTCGAATGGGTAGGACGTCTTTGCTGGAATGTAATGCCAAGTATCCCTCATCATGCTTCACATCTCCCCACCACCTTGGTCTTCACCTTGGAAAGCTCAGCGTCTACATCTTCTTTCATAGGTGCGATGGTCTTATTAGAAGCCACAAGGTCCTTCTCTGCACTCTTTTCCCTCTCCTAGAGAAAAGCCATATCATCTTTGAACTTCTTTGCCTCGGCCTCAATAGTAACCTTCGCATCCTCTTTCCGCTTAGTCTCACGTTCCAACATCCATGCTTGCACTTCCTCCTTATCCTTTGCAGAAACGTCATGGTTTTAGCGAGCCACCTCATTTGTAGCACTATCTACAACAATCTATTGGAGTTAAAACTCCATTTATTTGCTTCAAAGAACTTGTTTGTCCCACATGGGAAGTTTGAGACCACTTTTTGTTATTTATAAAGGGAAGTGTACTACTAAGTGTGTTGAAGCTAATGTGTGGGCTAGGCTTGGGCATCCCCACGCGCGCGCCGCCGCTGCCGTTCGGCCCGGCTCGTGCTCGTGACATGTGCACGGGTGTGGGTGTGGCCCGTTTTACACTCCCTCTATATTTTTTGGTCAAACTTGCTTTGTTTATTTGTAACGTCTAATTGATTTCCTTTCCGTTACAAATTGATCACGGATTATTTGCTGCCTGATTTTTTGCCTCAATATCTTCCTCTAATTAATCCGTAATCTTTGACCTTCCGTTTTGCCTAAACACTATATATTGTCCTCCTCAGTTTCATTGCAAAGACACAGAAAAAATCGTGCTCCACAAAATTAAAACACATCTCTCTATTTCTCTTCTTGGGCATTGTTCGATCCATTTCTCAATCGGTTTATTGTAGTACACCATTAAGCCGGAGTCGTGTAATCTTGGGGGTCGATTTCCGTGAGGCCGTGTGTACGAGTACTGGGAATTCGACTTTAGGACAGTGATTCGACCTACGCCACGACAAATTCAGATTAGTTTTTCTTTGTATTATAGCTTATTTCCAACAATTAAAGTCGAATTATAATACTGTTAATATGGCTGGTATTCATATGGTTTTTCCATCTTAGCAATCTTTTATCTCTGATATGTTAAGATGGATCCGTTTGATGGGAAAATTAAAAGATGTGGTCTGATAAGATAAGATTCTTTTTAGGTCAGATTGGAAGTTGATTATGCTTATATTGAGTTGCCTCAACTGATTCCGTTAGAGACTTTGATAAGGATAATAGAGTTATCGTGAGATGTTGTTGCCTATATGACTGGACCTTATATCTGATCTATAGTAAAGTATAAGAATGCTAAAGAAATTTTTGGATGCTTTGAATATTGAAATATGGTACTGATGACTATGGGACTAAAAATATGCTTGTAGTCGTTGGTTAAGCTTTAAAATGACTGATGACATCTATTTTGGAGGAAGTGCATGAGTATGAGACTTTATGTGCTGATATTATTGCTGAGGGTATGAGTGACTTGTGAACTTTTCAAGCAACTGCATTCTTGACAAGTTACCACCTTCGTGGGAGGGTTATGTCATTCCTTGAAGCACAAGCAAAGGATTTCACTCTCCAGAGTTGGTGTCGCATATCAAAGATTGAGATTAGAACAAGTTGAGCTGAAAGGAAAAACTCGTGAACATTCTTCCTCTACTGCTAACCTTGTTGAATCTAAGTCTGCAGGTAAATTCATTGGGTTACAAAGGAAGGGTCGAACCAGTTCCATGGCACCAGAAACAATAGGTTTAACAAAGACAGGGAGACCACCCAAAAAGACAGTTCAATGGCAAATGCTTCACTTGTGGTGAGTTCAGCATTCTGCAAGGGAGTGTCAAAAAGGGATGGTCCAGGAGGAAAATCGAAGGGAAGCTTCCAAGCCGCAAGCCAACCTTGCTGAGCTGATGAGATCATTATTGCTGTTGTTTCTCCAGGTCAATTAGTCACATGTGACTGAGTGATTGTGATACTGTGCCACTAGGCACATTTTGTTCTAACAAGAAATGTTTGATTCTTATGAATAGGTTGCTGAAGGAGATTGTGTATTCATGGGCACTCAAGCTCAGTGGTGTCCATGGAAAAGGAAAAGTAACTCTGAAACTGACTTTTGGAAAACTATTGCTTTACATAATGTTTTACATGTGCCTGAATATTCGCAGGAACCTTATTTCTGGAGCCTTGCTCAATAAAGCAGGGATTAAAACTGACTTTTGAATCTGATAAGCTGTACTCACCAGAAATGTGAATTGTGGAAAGGGATCTGTAATTGGGGGCTTTTTTGGTCTTGATGTTGATGTTATGTTTGCTAATAAACTTTCTGCTGGTTCGTTTACACTACTACAAAAAACATCCTAAGAGACCGGCTAAAATGGGCAAGAGACCGCATTACAACCGGTCTCCTAGCTCATAGGGCTCTTAGGTGAAGAGATTCGGTTTAAAAATTGATGTCTCTTTCAATCAACACAAGAGACCGGTTTTCGGTCTTAAACTACAACATAAGAGACTGTGTTGACACAAAACGGTCTCTTAGGTGTAACAAGAGACCGGTTTTTGTATCAGGTTGTGGTTTCTTTGATAGACTAAGAGACCGGTTTTAAATACCCGGTTTCTTTGATTTTTTTTTTTTTAAAAAGAAATAAATATTTCTATATTTATTTCTTAATACTACAATTAATCGGTCTCCAAGACACAAAATCACAATGTCATACATCCAACAAATTTGTTCAAAATTCAAGTAGACTCCAAACTTATTTAAATTTCATGATAAAAATTCTGATTTTACAAGGTCAGTAAAAGATACAAAATTCTCATTGAATAAACTTTGAATTGCATATAATTTACAAAAATCAAACTTTTCAATACAATATTACATTACAAACAAAACATTTGCATAGTGACTTGCTACTTAAGTGGTAATTTTGCTAAATTTCTTCATCGTCATCCTACTTAGCTTAGTCGAATCCACTTCGATCCACTGCAAGTTACAAATGCCTACCAATAAAACAATCAGTAAAGACTAAATGGAAAAAAAAACAAGGAAAAATACATCAAAAAAATGAAAAAAACCAAGGAAAGAAATTGATTTAACATAAAAATACTAACTGCAACAATATCAAGTTTCATGATAAGAAAACTACCCAAAAATTATTTCTAATTTAAACTACAAACAGACAAAGATAAATAAAAAAACATCAAAACAGAAAAAAATTGAAGCAATGAAAAAACGATCGAATAAAATTCCAATTGTAAACAAAAATTCAAACAAAACGAATTCCATTAATTAAAACCTATAAAATTTGAAAAAAAGTTGAAAAACGAAGATGATGAATATAGGAAAGAAAAAAACTAACCAGGAAAACGAAACCAACCCCGAAAAAACAGAAGAAATATGTAAAAACTAGATCTTAATTGTAATTAACGAGAAAGAAGGGATTGTAAACACAAACAGAAAATCGCCCCCAGAAATCAATTAACAATCCAAAAACGATCAACTACAGCATTTTAAAAGTAATTGACAAAAATCGAATTCAAAAATCAAAAAATCCGAAATCTTCGAAAAAGTCGATCAAATTTAAAATCGACAAAACACTTTAAACTTACTCAAAAAATCAACTAAAACTAAAACGAAAATGAATGAAAAAAAATGCATAGTGATCCTATAAAAACTAGAAAGCCGAAAAAAAAATATCAAAGATAAATTGCATCAAAGTAGAAAATTTACCTACTTTCCAAATTTTACTGCAACACCAACCACGATGAAAATAAGGGAAAAATGACTTTGATTTTACTCAAGCCAAGGAGAAATTGTAGAGGAGATGTGATGAGAAGATGAGTGAGTTGTAAAATTGAAAGGAAAACATAATGTGAGATGAGAGACGTGCGAGAGAAGCCGGCAAGAAAAAAAAGAGGAGAGAGGGGTAATCGTTGAGGACATGAGAGATGTGGGAGTGAGGATGAGAGTTGTGTGACTTGTGTTATGTGTATTGTAATTTAATAAAGTAAGGATGAGTGACAGGAAATGTTGGCTGTGATGTGGTACTTGGGCCCATTAGATCAAAGAGACCGGTTGTACTTTAAACCGATTTCTTTAATCAACTTATGAGATGTGTTATGGAAAACCGGTTTTTTAGACATACCTAAGAGATCGGTTTTCAAAAATATCCGGTCTCTTAATTTAAGAGACCGGTCTTAAGACACACCGGTCTCTTAAATATGGTATTTTATCCAATTTTTGTAGTAGTGTTATATTGCTGAGTCTGTTTCTTTGTGGTACTCTCGTTTGGGACATGTCAATGTAGCCTCCGTTAAAAGGCTCAAACAACTTAGCTTAATTCCTGACTTCAGTTCCACGGAGTTTGATAAGTGTGGTGTGTGTGTTGAGGCTAAACACCCTAAAAAACCGTTTAACAAAAATGTGAATAGGTCTACCACTTTACTTGAGTTAGTTCATAGTGACTTAGGTGACTTTAAGAACTATGTAAGTAGAGGTGAAAAACGGTACTACATTACCTTTGTAGATGACTTTTCACGTTTTACTAAAGTGTACCTTTTAGCCTCAAAAGATGAAGCAGAAGGAAAGTTCTTAATCTATAAGGCCGAAGTTGAAAACCAATTAGACCTTAAGATTAAGAGAGTTAGATCAGACCGTGGTAGGGAATATGATGGGACACCTCTTAAGCACTATTGTGAGCAAAATGGGATAATACACGAGACCACCGCCCCTTATACCCCTGAACAAAATGGCATAGCTGAATGGAAGAACTGGACCCTAAAAGAAATGATGAATGCTATGCTCATTAGTTCTGGAATGCCTGACTTAATGTGGGGGGAGGCTTTACTAACCGCTTGCTATGTGCTTAATCGTGTTCCTCATAAGAAGCTAGAAAAGACTCCATATGAGTTGTGGAAAGGCTACAAGCCTAACTTGAGTTACCTCAAAGTGTGGGGGCGTCTTGCAAAAATAGATTTGCCCGACATCCAAAAGAGTAAGATTGGACCTAAAACTATTGATGGAATTTTTACTGGGTATGCTACTACCAGTGCTGCTTACAGTTTATACTCAAAGACGGATCTGGCTTTGGTGTGATCAAAGAATCTAGAGATGCTGAGTTCTTTGAGCATGTCTTCCCAATGAAAAAGGATGKAAATTCTTCTTTAACTCATACTTCTACTACTATTTCATCCACACAACCTGATCTTGCTTCTTCTAGTGAACCTGTAGAACCTAGAAGAAGCAAGAGAGCCAGAACTGAGACTAGTTTTGGACCTGATTTTATTACTGCCTTTCTTATTGAAGAAGTTTGTGTAGATGAACAAGTAGTAAGTGCTTTTGTTTTAGAAGATGATACTAGGACTTATAAAGAAGCCATGAGTTCAGTTGACTCTAATTTCTGGTTAGATGTATTACATGAGTTAGAGTCAATTATTAGATAAACAACATGGGGTTTTGACAAGATCTTCCTAGGGTTGCAAACCTCTAAGCAGTAAATGGGTTTTCAAAAGAAACTTAACCTGATGTTCTATTGATAAATACAAAGCTAGACTTGTGGTGTGTGGTAACACCAAAAGAAAGGTTAGACTTTTTTTGATACTATTCTTCTCTTGAAAAGTAGCACTATTAGAGCTTTAATGCCACTTGCTTCCATTCATCAACTTCATGTGCCATTCAAATGGATGATTTTTTTTTTTTTTAAAACTGCTTTTTGAATGTGCATTTGCAAGAGGAAATTTACATGACAAACGAGAAGGTTGTATTGTTCCAGGACAGGAAGGTAAGTGTGTAAATTGATTCAGATCATTTTATAGTCTGAAAGGCTCAAAACTATGGTATGACAAGTTTTGAATCAAAACTATTACTTTTGATGGTTTTCAGTGAATGATTCTTGATGCTTTGTGTGTATTCCAAAAGGTGATGAATTTGGCTTGTGTTATCATTGTCTATATGTGGATGATATGCTGATTTTAGTGAACCAATATAGACTATAGTTAACAGACCAAGGCTTTCTAAGTTCTTGCTTTGAACATGAAGGACTAGAAGAGGCTTGATGTCTACTTGCATTAAATTACAGACTTCATTATGGGTTGTCTTTAAAAATCAATCTCATCTACATTGAAAAAGATCTTGCAAAAATTTAATCAAGTTCATTGTTGTTTCCCTAGTAAAACCCATATCGATTTAGTATTCATATTCGAAGAAAAGATAAAGGTAATACGTCGACTCACAAGAGGAATACTGCCTAAGTCATTGAGAGTGTGTGTTTTTGATGAATGTATACTAGACGAGATATTGATGCTGTTAGTAGATTGACAGATATACTCACACCTAATCATGAGCATGAGTGGTGCTTCTGATTAGATTATTGAAGTACCTAAAGGTGCAATCAAATTTAGGTCTCACTGCATCAATGGAACACCTAGTGTTTCTAAAGTTGTATTGTGACGCCAATGGGTGGCTCCGTACATTAATCTGAAATTCAATCACTAGTGGTTGTGTTTACACTTGTGGTGGTGCATATAATCTTAGAAATACACAAAACAAACTTGTATGCTAATTATACAATGGAATTCTGAATTATTGCTTCATAAATTGGCAGGTCAGGAATCCGAATGGCTAAGAGGACTGCTAAGCTGACATCCATGTGGGGGAAGCCTCCGCCTTCAATTTCCATGCATTTGTGATTCTCAGCGTGCAATCTCGAGTTGCAAACAACAATCCACAACGGGAAAAGGAGACGCTTCGTTGAGGCATGGAATTGTGAGAAATCTGATCAGAAAATATGTGATATGCACTTGAGTATGTAAAAGACTTAAAGGTATATTGCAGTCCTTCACCAAAGGCTTTAGAAAGAATGGTGTTGAGTCAGGCACATAGGGAATGGGTTTAAAGCCTATGCATGAGTAATTGTGATGGAACCCAACTTGGATGTTAAAATTCAAGGTTCAAAAGGGTAAAGAAGTATGATAACTCGGTTTGTACTCAACCATTCCCTAATAAAGTGATGTAGACTTTATTAATTGTATGTAAGGATGAGCTTTAGCTCTAATAAGTTCATAGCCCTATGAGGTGAGTTTGTGATGAGACAAATGTGATGAACTACCTAATGAATGTGGGGAATTTGTCCAACCCCTATGGACTCTTAAGGCTTGGAGTCTTCTAGAGCGGTATCATTCAAAGACCAGTGGATTCATGGACAAATTTATATACGATGTGTGTTGCGAGAACTTGTTCGATTTTGAGAAAAGTGGTATGTGCAATGTGTTCTACAAACTCATTGTAGGTTGGCAATACTCCACCTAAAGATGGTTGTAGAACACATTGTAAACATTGGGATGTCAATTCAAGTCCAAAAGACATTGATATCTTAAACACTTAACGCTCCAATGCCCATTTCTTCCTGTAAATTGTTCTTTCTCTATTCTTTGAAATCATGTGGGAATGTTGGAGTTAAAACTCCATTTATTTGCTTCAAAGAACTTGTTTGTCCCACATGAGAAGTTTGAGACCACTTTTTGTTATTTATAAAGGGAAGTGTACTACTAAGTGTTTGAAGCTAGTGTGTGGGCTAGGCTTGGGCATCCCCACGCGCGCGCCGTCGCCGCCGTCCGGCCCAGCTCGTGCTCGTGACACATGCGCGGGTGTGGGTGTGGCCCGTTTTACACTCCCTCTATATTTTTTTGTCAAACTTGCTTTGTTTATTTGTAACGTATAATTGATTTCCTTTCCGTTACAAATTGATCACGAATTATTTGCTGCCTGATTTTTTGCCTTAATATTTTCCTCTAATTAATCCGTAATCTTTGACCTTCCGTTTTTGCCTAAACACTATATATTGTCCTCCTCAATTTCATTGCAAAGACACAGAAAAAATCGCGCTCCACAAAATTAAAACACATCTCTCTGTTTCTCTTCTTGGGCATTGTTCGATCTAGTTCTCAATCCGGTTTTTTGCAGTACACCATTAAGCCGGAGTCGTGTAATCCTGGGGGTCGATTACCGTGAGGCCGTGTGTACGAGTACGGGGCAAATTCAACTTTAGGACAGTGATTCCGATCACGCCACGACAATTCAGATAAGTTTGTTCTTTGTATTACTAGCCTTATTTCCAACACAATCTGCTTTTGAGCTTCGTGTTCTGTTTTTAGTTTCTTATAGGAAGTAAGGGTAAGGCGATAGCTCCTTCTCATCTCGATTAGTGCATTGTTGAGGGAGTAGTTGGACTCAGCATTATCCAACTGGATGGCGTTGAGATATGCGAGGGACTCCTGGTGCAACAGCTCTTTATGTTTGCCCTCTCTATTGGCCCTTTGCATCGCCTTTGCAATGCCATCTACCCTCACTAACGACAGGATTATCGCATACCTATATGTGACTAGTGCTAACAGGATGAATCAACAAGGAAACAACAATTAATTATTAACTAATTAAAAGAATCTGGATTAGTAAAAGGGCCTTTGATTGATTATATTAGTTATTAGTAATGAAAGCAATGAATTAATTCAAATTAACTACCAATTAAATAAAGTCTAGAGTTAGGGTTCACTATAATAGCAAATCAGCGGTAATTGGGTATTAACAATTCACAACAAGACACAATCGAATAGGATCAAAGTTCTCTCGAATCGAAAGAACCATAGAACTACTCCTAATCATATTTCTCGACCTAGGATAGTCTCGTTCTACCTATTGACGTAGATCTTGTATTAAGTTTCAATCGCTAGATCTGCTAGAAACTCATGACTAATCTAATTACACAACTAAGTCATGCACTACCTAATTGAATAACATGAAGAACAATCAAATAAGAATTGAATTCGATAAATTACCAGACTATGAATTGAATCGAACTTGAAACATACTAATTAAATTGTCATAGATTACCAATCTTCATAGAAAGGGAACTACTCACGCATATTGCAATTAAAAATAATAAAAACAATTGGGGAAAAAAAATTAAACTAATAGAAAAGAATAAAGGAAATTAGAGATTAAGAATAATACCAGAATCACAATAATTGAAGAAATAATGATGAACTATTGATTAATTGAATTAAACTAAAATCTTCATAGAAAACGTAATACACAAAATAAAACTAAACTAATAATATGAAGCATCTCCACAAATCAGGATCTCAGCCTGTTTTATACAACCTAAGCTAAGATAGATGAGCCTAGATAGGCTTGTGAATGGGGCGGGGCGGGGCAGATATTGCCTTTCCCATCCCCATCCCCACCTCATTTTTTCTCTCCCATCCCTATCCCCACCTCATTTTTTCTCTCCCATCCCCATCCCCATGGCGGGTCCGAAAACTTTCTCCATCCCCGGCCCACCCCACTAAATAAATTTATAAAACCATCCCCGCCCCACCACTCACTTGGATATCCACCTCCAACAAATCCCCACCAAATCTTTACTTAAAACCCGCAAAAAATTACTTATGTATTGTTTAATGTTTTCAATACTAAAAAATATAACCCAAATAAAACAATTAATTAAAAAGACTTACAAATTATTCATTTTTATGGTTATAAAATAATATTTAATGTTAGCATGATATATTATTTATAATTTTATATTAGACATGAGGTAGGGTAGTTAGGAATAGAGGGGGGGGGGCAGGTGAGGATGGGGCGGGGATAACATAAAATCCACCCGGCCCCATCACCCACGGCGGGTATGATTTTCATCCTCATCCCCTCCCCCGCCACCCCCCTATATCTGTCTCTTATACACATCTAGATGTGTATAAGAGACAGGGGCTGGGATGGGACGGATCTCCTATTTTACCCGCCCCATTGACAAGCCTAAGCCTAGGATATATTACAATAATAGCCTTGCACAAGAGCCCAAAAAAATATTAAATGGCCAAAATCGGCCACCTAACTAATTGGTTCAAGTCAAACTGATTGGTTAGGAGATGTTCGCGGTAGTTTCACTAGGTAATTTTCTGAAGGCCATATCTTGATTTCAGGGCGTCCTATTAAAGTAACATCCATCCAATGTGCAGAACGCGTGTTATGGCCAAAAGAGTGAGCATGTATCAATATTGATACTTTACAACAATCATATTGCAAGACACTTAAAAATGTCTCACCATATTGAATAGCCGATGAGGAAAAGTACGACATCTCGAAATAGATTTTTTTCTGGAAGTTGCGACAAAATCCATAAACCACATCCATCTGCACAAGTTGAATTAAAGTTGAGTTTGAAATCATATGCTGAGAGCACACTAATAGGCGGAAAGTATTTATTTTTATTTATTTTAATTATTTTCTATTTTTGGGCTTTTTTCTTTATTTTTAGGATTTTTTAGAATATCTTCTATAGGTTATTTTTCTAATTTTCTATGATTTTCTATTATTATTTTCTTTTCATCTTGTTCCTCTCATTTGTCTGAGTATCCAGTATTTTTAGATTTTTCTTTTTGATTTTCTATGATTTTTACAAGTTTTTTTTAAATGATTCTCGAAAATAAATGAATTCAGAAATTCGTAGATAAATTCAGATAATTCGGGAATTATCCGAAATATTCTAGAAGATTAATCTTGTTCACCAAGTTTATCCAAAAGTGGATAAAGGTTAAAAATTGGATAGAAGATTAGATGCAAAAACACAAATATTAATTCCTGAACGAAAAGATAGATAAATAAGAAATTAAACATGGATCGCTGACGTGCCACGTCAGCCACAACCGTATATACGGTCCTCAGACCGTAGATGTGCTTGTGATTCGTATGCTTGATTTCATATTCTATCTATCTTTTCCAATACACATATAAATACATGTTCTCGGTGCTTAATCGAATATCAACGAAAATCAATATTTGATCAACAAATCCTCTTGTGCTCAAGGTGATTCGAAACTCTCAAAAACCCTCTCTCACAAATCACTCTCAAAATCCAAGCCTCCAAGGTTCTCAACTCCGACACTACTTTTGGAGTCGTTTCTTTGCGAATCTAGGTACAAATTCTGAGGCTATTTAATCAAACTCTCTCTTTACTTTTTATTCTTAATTTTGACTAATATTATAATTTCGCTTTTGAATTTCGATCATGTAAATTCATTGGTTTTCAATCGTTTTCGCTTACTAGCAATTGTTTTAATCATAATTGTCAATGCTAACAATCTCTTTTGTTGTGATAAGCAATTCAAGTCGAAGAAAAGTATTGATACACTAACCTTTTTTTTCTCTTGTGTTTGATAGCGAAGCAAAGTAAGATTGATTTGTATATTCGAGTTTTCTATTGTTGCATACTAACCATTATCTCACATGTATTTTAACATTGTTTATGCATGAGACACTTTTTGATTGCTTAAACAAGACCGAAAATTATTGAATCACATTAAATTCAGATTAATCATGGAAAAATGGATTTTAAGCACCTAATCCATTTTATTAATTTGAAGTGATCACAACAATTAGGCTAGGTAGTGATATTTGCATAATAGAAACTCACTCGTTAATAGATTTCTAAGGCGGAGTAGAGAAAGAAAGTCCTTTGAGTACTATAGAGAAGTCAGAGCAAGATGCCTTTTCGAATTGAAAATGAACTTTTCTCTCTCTTCTAAGCTCTTTATTTATAGGCCCAGCTAAGCCCATTGGTGGTGATTGCATACAAAAGCAGTAAGAACTGCGCTTGAAATGTAGTTTGGAGCTCCAACCGCAGCTATACTGCGGTCCTTGCTATCTTGTAGCTCGTCTCCCCTCGTCTTACGTTGGGCAGCAGGGCTGATGACGATTCGTGGCTTGTTGGTACATATATATTCCCGTCTCAACCACATGGGCTAGTCAATGTTATTATTTTGAGCCTTCTAGTATTGGATACAAATCAAACAATCTCGCACGTATCTCCAATATATTGGCAAATCGTATCAAAACCTATAAAAATAACACAAACATACCCAAGACGAGTAATATCGAAATATAAACCAATTAAATCTCAAAAGAATTAAATATGGAGAAAAATATGACAAATTTTAACAATTAAATATAACATATAAAATATGTATTTTCTTGACTTATCAAATAGATTTCTAAGGCRGAGTAGAGAGAGAAAGTCCTTTGAGTTCTAGAGAGAAGTCAGAGCGAGATGCTTTTTTCGAAATGAAAATGAACTTTTCTCTCTCATCCAATCTCTTTATTTATAGGCCCAGCTAGGTTTTGGGTCAAACAATTTGAAAATTTCAGCCCCTTGTAATGAGCGAGAAGGAAAGAAAAGAAAAAGAAAGGAAAAGGGACACTAGGCTAACAGCCCAGGCCCATTCGAAGAGGGAGAAAGAAATGAAGCCCAATTTGGCGTAGTTCGCGGTCAATGGGTCAAATACCCTCCAAACCCAATGGCTTGAGGGTATTTGAGAGGCAAATGATGTGGTATGCAGACCCCCCTCMCCCCCCCCCCCCACATGCCACGTTTCCACTCTTAATTGGATCAAGCGATCCTATGTGTAAGGGCCCAACGACCACATGTCAACCTTTTATTACACCACGTGTCAAAAGTTAAGCAACTTATTGACTACCCAAGCCATGTAAAAACAAATTGAAAAATAAGTATTCATACGCTCGAACAGTAAAAATGGGTAACCCCTTGTGTGGATGAATGACAGGTGTCACTCATCCAAGCTTTCATGGGTAAGGCAAATTGCCTAAAAATACCAATGAAAGCTCAATTATTGCACAACATTTTCTCATACATTAAATGCACAATTGAGAGCATCTCTCTCTAACTTCTCTCTCTAGACTTTATTTCTTGCATCATTACATTATTTCTTCCAAGTACTTAGGCATCGGATGAAAGATAATTCGAAAAATATTATTCTTCTTCTTACAGATGCTAAGGTGTCATCACRGAGAAAAAAGTGTTAAGCTGCCACTACAAGTCTACAACCACCCCACACTACTAAGGTTCCCTCGTAACTCAATACCAAGATCARCTCTTTCAAGGTAACATTGACGTGAAACCTCCACCCCGAACTCTCTAAACCCAAAAGCGGAGGAAATCTTGTAGCCCACCATTCTATTTGCTACAATAGGTTAATTTTTACATGATTAAGTAATTTGGATAAGGTTAATAAACAAACATCTTTAATTAATTTTTTTATTTGATATTACTATTATTATTTTTTATTATAAAAAAACAGCAAAACAAAACCTAAAGCTGACACCTAAGCATTTTTCGACACAACTTTAGTATACAGTAGATGATTAGATTAGTTGTGAGTTCTCATATCTAGCTAGTGATCGGAACATAATTTGAGATCAACATCTATAGTTAGAACAAGACTAACTAAGGTTAAAAAATGGTTAGGCATAGTTCTATGGTTCACATGATTCGAAAGAACTTGTGATCCTATATATGTAATTGTGTCTTGCTGAMTTGTTGACACTCAATTATTACTAATTTGTTGTTATAGTGAACTATAACCCTAGACTTAGTTTATWGATGGTTAATTCGWAATTAAAATCTTCGCTTTCATTAGTTGWAGTTAATATAGTCAATCAAAGGCTCTTTTTATTAGTTTAGATGTTTGTAGTCAATTAATAATTAAMTRTTSTTTCCTTGTGGTTTCGACCCTATTGCTCTTAGCTACATAAGTTGGTATTTTTAGGTAATTTTGATAGGTACACGTTAAGCTTGTCAACTATCTAGGGAATATGTGTATTGATCTCTTGCTCCAGGAAGAACATTTATAATTAGCAAAGCTTACAAGACAACCTTAGAAGTTGATCAACAAGTTGTTTGGAATCAAATTGCATGGAATAGAACATCTGTTCCTAAGCATAAGTTCATACTGTGGATAATTGCACATAACAGATTGATGATCAAAGATAGATTTGCTGCATTTGTGTGGTATATAGTGAAACTTGTCAATAATTGTTTCATTACTTGTACAGTCTTTGAACACTTGGTTAAATGGATTAGGGCCTTTGGTCTCATTCTATTCCTAGTATTCAATCTACTTGTCAACAATATGGTTAAGTATTTTTATAGCTAGGAAAAAATTGTTTACTGAAGTTTCTAGCATTGATGTTGTATGGATGCAAAATTTGTACTGGTTTGTTTGTTTCTCTAGCCTTTGGAGGGGCCTTCCTAGAAGGGTTGTCTTGGCCTAGACTAACTCGGTTGTATTGATTCCTGTGCAATAATATTCTCTATTTCTCTTACTTATCAAAATAAAAATTAAAATTAAAAAAATAAGGAAAATGAGTTTAAAAGGAATACATCGTTCCATATAAATCAACACTGGATAACAATCCTAATTTTCCGGTTTTCCTCCGGCCAAAAACGGTTTCATTGGTAAATCATTTTCTGTTCCAGGTACGGAAATGTGAAATCTAGAAAAATAGGGAATCTAAATCGTTGTGTTTGAATCTGGAGTGCTGTCAGAAAATCCGCCGGAAAGTACACCGGTGATCTGCGTCAAGTTCCCTGAGGAGAGAGAAAGAGCAGTCAGAGGGCCCAAGGGGTGTTCCCTGGGGACCACCTCCAATGCTTAAGTCAGCAAAAGTAGGAGAGAGAAAAGGAAGAGAATCTGAGAACTAGAGAGAGAGTACTTGTTTGTGTCAAATCTCAGAATGAATCAATGTGTAATCCTGTATTCTGATGCTAAGTTCCCTATTTATACACAATAGGGGGGGTAATATGGTCATTTCATCYTGACCCAGAAGAATCTAGAAGACTTTCTAACTGAATTCTGTTAGAAAGCTTCTTTAGGAAGCTTTGCCTGTTTGACTTGGCCAACCAGGCTAGTAATGGCATTCCTGTAATAATGGTTAATGGGCCAGGCCCAACACATGGTGGGCTGGAACAATTAGCCCCACGCTCGATTCTTAAGTAAAACTTCTTGCAGCTTAAGTATTGAGCGGAATGTATCGTCTGACTTCAACGTCTCTGAAATATTTTCCTGGTCTGTCCAAAGTTATAAATACAAAATCCTACACTTAGGATTTTAGCCCCTAACTTTAGATAGATTAGGTAAAAACACAGTTGGGATCGTATTATTTCAATACCCCGTGAGCGTTTTAAGTCCCTAGGCRTTCAAAGCCTAAGGCGGTTAGAAGCCATCAACTCGGATCACCCTAACTGGGCGATCCGAGAATTAACATGTTAAAGCCCCTGGGCGTTCATAGCCCAGGGCGATTAGAAGGAACTTACTCGGATCACCCTAATTGGGCGATCCGAGAATTGACATATCAAAGTCCCTGGGCGTTTAAAGCCCAGGGTGATTAAAGGCAACTCACTCGGATCCCCCTTACTGGGCGATCCGAGAATTGATATTCAGGAAGTCCCTGGTCTTTCAAAGCCTAGGGCGTTTTTAAAGTAATTTACTCGGATCCAATTAATTGGGCGATCCGGGAAGTAACATATTAAAGCCCCTGGGCGTTCAAAGCCCAGGGCGTTTGTAAGTGGCTTACTCGGATCCCTTTAACTAGGCGATCCGAGAAGTAATATATTAAAGCCCCTGAGCGTTTGAAGCCCAGGGCGTTTTGAAAGTAATTTACTCGGATCCCCTTAACTGGGCGATCCGAGAAGTAGNAGTAATTTACTCGGATCCCCTTAACTGGGCGATCCGAGAAGTAGTATATTGAAGCCCCTAGGCGTTTAAAAGCAATTTACTCGGATCCCCTTAATTAGGCGATCCGAGAAGTGATACACCAGAGCCCCTAGGCTTTCAAAGCCCAGGGCGTTTAAAAGTATTTTACTCAAATTACCCTTAATGGGCAATCCGAGAATTAATAAATTAAACTCCCTGATTGCCTTAGTCAGGCGATCCGAGAAAATGTAAAGAGTTAACTTTTGGTGAGACCYTAGGCGTTCAAACCCTAAGGCGACCAAAGAACTGTGAACCCCAGATTGCATTTTCCTGGCGGTCCGAGAATTGATCTGCTGAAGGAAGACATTCCTTTCTAAACTGTAGCTCCAATAAACCCACGGGCGATCACACCATCATGGCGAATGAACCTAGGACCACAGATCCCAGTCTCGGAAACATTCCTCAACGTCGGGAAAGAATATTACCAAAGTACAAAAATACTTTGTTGTCAGAAGGTATACCATAATTTATACAGTATAAATACTCAGTCCGTATCAGGCTGTCAAGAGAATACTCCTTCATGGGCCTGAAGTACGGGAACAGTAAAAGCCCATGTTTGGGAATTATATATCTTGGGTTACTTACCCTATCTTCTATTCATTTTACTCACTTCAAACTAAATTTCTAGAGAGATAAACTCCCCAAATTCTCAAAAACTTCCAAATTTTTTCAGCCTTTGAATTCCTGATTCCATCTCCCAAAAATTTGCCAAGTGTCAGCTAGAGGCGATAATCTGGTAGGCGATTTACAACAATTCTTCAGCATCCAATATATCCGGCGATCCGTGAAGTAGTTTCTTTCCTCTGAAGGTACGATTTTTGTCCCTCTCCTTATGGWTCGTTTAACTTTTAGATCTATACGTTATGAACTTGAAGATGACTCCTTTCATAATAGAAAATGGGCGGCTAGGTGTAGTTCTAGCTATAAAGATCCGACCGTTAAGGT